>UNPT01000464.1:0-37649 GCA_900536445.1 Hymenoscyphus occultus | reverse complement strand
CGATCGCGACGACCACCACTATTTCCATCGTTGTAACTCAATCTTAGCTCTCTAGACTAGGGTAGCGAGCCCTAGCTAGAGGTTCGTAGGATGCACCGCGTACAGGTGTTGAGTTGTCGCATCCCATTGCGGGTGCTATTACACATACTGTTACTTTGGATTTGATTATTAGCAAGTATATCGAACGTTAGTAACGGTTTTACGTTACTACGCTAGTATCACACGATATTATTCTAGGATAACCATAGCTAGCTCTTCACAACCCGAACGTAGACTAGACAGGACGAGTTATTGACTTTTGCTCTGGATTTTGCAAGGCCTACTGTATACCACAGCGCCTAGATACTATACAAGTTACTTATATAAGGGAAGAGGTACAAGTACCACTGCCGCGGAAAGTAGGCGCTGCCGCTTTCTATAAGCTTGCGAAGACTTATAGAGTCGAGGTGTTCTCTCTATCTCTCTTTGAAATTAACTAGCATTTAGAGAGATCTAGGATAGATTTAGACAACTCTTTAGTTAAGGAATCTCGTTAGATTCGTCTAGACGACAGCTTAGATAGCCCTTAGCGGATAGAGCGTATTTTAAAGGAGGAGTAGTCTTTTTCTCCCTTGCCTAATTTAAATATCCCTAGAACTTGACAACAGAGAGCCTCGGAGCTCTATTTGCGTGGCGTATCAATGGAAGACGTGGAAATCGCTTTACGACCAAAATCGACGGTTAATCCTACTTCTCTTTTGCCTTAACACTACCACCGTCACCTACCACTTTTTAATAGAGACGTAGCTAAGATCCTGCTACCGCATCGGGATTGCGATCTACATATTAAACTCAAGCCTAACAAGGCGCTACCTTATAGTAAGTTATATAATATGTCTGAGCTAGAGCTTCTAGTTTTAAGAAAGTACCTTAAGGAACAGTTGGACAAAGGCTTTATTCGCGCGAGCACTTCTCTTGCCGCTTCCCCAGTGTTATTTATAAAGAAACCTAGTAGCGGCCTTCGCTTTTGCGTAGATTTTCGACTCCTGAATAACATTACTATTAAGAACCGATATCCTATTCCACTAATTCAAGAGACCCTCCAACGCTTGAGCAAAGCTCAATACTTTACTAAGCTTAATGTTATTACGGCATTCAACCGTATTCGTATAAAAGAAGAGGACGAATAGCTTACTATATTTAATACTCGATACGGCTTATTTGAGTCTTTAGTTGTACCTTTTGGCCTTACTAATGCTCTAGCTACTTTCCAAGCTCGGATTAACGAAGTTCTTCGCCCCTTTTTAGACCTGTTTTGTTTAGCTTTCCTCGACGATATATTAGTCTATTCTGATGACCTGAAATCTCACCGCGAGCACGTCCATTAAGTACTCGATGCTCTACAATTAGCCGGCCTACATTTAGATATAAAGAAGTGTGATTTTGAAGTCTAGGAAGTCAAGTATCTTAGTATAATAATTAACACCGACGGCGTACGGATAGATCTAGAGAAAGTCTCTACAGTTGTTAATTGGTAGACGCTATCTAATCTTAAGGACTTGTAAGCTTTTCTAGGGTTTTCGAACTTTTACTGTCGCTTTATTAAGGACTTTTCGTATATTATTAAGCCCCTTAATTTTCTCTCTAGGCAGGGAGTGTCTTGGTCCTAGGATTCGGATTACGAGCATGCGTTCTAGACGCTTAAGCGAGCCTTTATTTCAGCCCCTATTCTTCAACACTTTAATCACACTAAAGAAGTAGTTTTAGAATGCGATTCTTCGGACTTTGTATCTACAGCGATACTCTCTCAGTATTTTAATAGTGTTTTGCATCCTGTGGCGTTTATGTCTAGGGTATTTAACCCCGCTGAATACAATAATAAGATCTACGATAAGGAGCTTCTTGTAATTGTACGAGCCTTCGAATCCTGGCGAGCCGAGCTAGCCAGCGTCGAATACCCTATTTCCGTTGTTATAGACTACTAGAATCTCAAGTACTTTATGACTACAAAGCACCTTACTTATCGCTAAGTACGTTGGAGCGAGTTCCTGTCCTCCTTTGACTTTGTTATTAAAGTAGCCTCTGCAAAAGACCTCGTTAAGCCCGACTCTTTGACTCGACGCTCCTAGGATTTACCCCAAGATTCGGACGATCCCCGCTTAAAATACCAAGACTAGGCCCTACTTAAGGGTCACAATTTGGACCCGGCCTTACGATTGTCGCCTATATAACTAGAGGAGGCTGCCGAATCTGACGACTAGAAGATTACCTGTATACTTGAGGAGGGCTATCCTAACGACCCCTTCTAGAAGCGAATATTGACTAAGATAAATCGTGTTAACCGTACCCCGTACTCTAAGGAAGTGTCTTTGTCGGAATATGCGATTCGCGAAAATCAGCTATACTTCCAGGACCGTCTATACGTTCCTAATACTAATTTACGAGTATAGCTACTTCAAAAGAGCCACGATTCTATAAAAAGTGGTCACCTAGGACAAAACAAGCTTTTTAAACTAATTTCTCGATATTATTAGTAGCCGAAGTTATATAGCAATATCGCTTAGTTTTGTAGAGCTTGTAAGAGTTACGCTCGTAACAAGAACTCTTAGCTTCGTTATTAAGGCACTCTAAAACCACTTCCACTCCTACTTCAGCGTTAGACCGACTTATCTATAGATTTTATAGGTCCCCTCGCTAGGATTAATGGTTTTAACCAGACAATGGTAGTAACTAACAGGCTTTCTAAGGACTATTACATCATTCCTTGCAAAACTACTATAACCGCTACTAATCTGGCTTACGTCTTCGTACGAGAGATTTGGAAGCTCTATAGACTTCCTAGCTCAATTGTCTCTAACCGGGGAACCTTGTTTATATCTAACTTCTAGAAAGCTGTCTACGACATACTACAAATCTAGGTACAACTCTTAACAGCCTACTATCCTAAGACTAACGGTCAAACCGAAATTATAAACAAGTTAGTAGCGAAATACCTTCGTCTTTATTTAGACTTCGCTCAGAAGAAGTGGGTACAATATCTCCCCCTAGCAGAATTCGCTATACAGAATATTGTAAATAGCTCTACTAGAATGTCCCCCTTTTTTACGAACCACGGTTACCACCCTCGACTAAGCTTTGTACCACCAAGAGACTTAGACTCTATGTTACCAAAAGAACTAGCTAGTACTCGATTCGCACAGAAAATACAGGAGATCCTCGATTTATTACGAACTAATCTCCTAGCCGCTCGAGATTCGATAGGGTCTTCTACTAATAATTCAAGGGACCCAGCCCCTGCTTATCGAGTAGGTGATTTGGTACTATTAAGTACTAAAAATATCCTATCTACTTGTCCTATTCCTAAATTCGATACCAAGTTTATAGGACCTTTCCGAGTCCTTCAGAAGGTCAACTCGCACGCGTACAAGCTGGACTTGCCAGTAGAACTCGAAGCAATCCATCTAGTCTTCTATACTAATTTGTTACGGCCAACTGTGGGTACTCCACTACCTGGGCAGCATAATCCACCAGCTATGCCAGTAGCGCTCGATAATAGTGGTCAGGAATTATAGGCAGTTGACAGAATTATCGATTCTCGGCGTCAAGATAGTCAATTTGAGTATTTAGTCTAGTAGAGAGGTTACGAGGAGACCACGTGGGAGCCCCTTGCGAATGTCTTTACAGGCTCTACATCTCGTACCCTGTTCCATCGTTCTTTCCCTGATAAGTTACGACCTACGTCTGAGGAATTGCAAGCTGCTCGCGCTGCTTCTGTGCAGAAGGGTTATAGGATAAGGGGGGGCCTTATGTGGAGGTTCGATTTCGAGTTTTATAGTGAATGGATTCGCTTGAGTGAATAGGGGTATTCGGCCGTAGCTATTTAGTTAGTTCCACCGCGAGGAGTTCTCTCCTTCTCTCCTTGCGGACAATCTAATCAATATCCCACCCTGACATTAAGGCTTATTATTTTAGATTAACCAGATTTAAAAGAGCTAATAATTATACTATATAGAATAATAAATATAGTGTTGTTAATAGAGGAGTATACTCGTATGTAGGATATATATCCCACCGAGTTGCTTAGTAAGCACTCCCTCATTCACAATAACCACTGCTACTTACAATAGACGAGGTTAGGGGGGCTTGATCACTTCGCTTGATATGCTAAGTGGCTATTATCTTGGCGGTGGCTTTTTTTCTATTCTTGGAGTGCGACTTGCGACATTCTTTCGTTCATCTTGCCTAATTTAGTAAAACCCACACCGAATTAGCATAATTGTCGGTGAGGCTGCGTAGAGGTGGCTCGCTGAGAGATACATCAACATTAAAGACTCAAGAGCTAACGCTATTCTACTCAACAAGGTTAACTTTACCTATTGACACTAGTCGTCTGGTATAATGATATACTTGTCCTCTAAGATAATTCTTTGAGTACTCTGAGCTATATATATATATATATATATATAAGCACTTATGAATTTTACCAAGGTAAGGTAAAGGCGGTAAGAGAACGGTCAGTCAGCGAAAGGATCTCAAAGTATAATATTTAGTTCTACAAAAACATCCGCCTGGATTTTGAGCTTACAAAACATGTCTTCGCGTTGTTTACTTGTGCTTATGTTTAAAGGCTTCACTGGAATTCAATAAAACAAGTAACGCCCTATATTATCTAAAGCATCACTAGCTCAGATTCCGAAATGTTCAATGGCACTGTAATGAATGATAAGAAAATAACACATCCAAGGAATATTTAGAAGTGGCAGGGCTTAATATTATCTTCTGGGGTTTATTTTAGGTTGAATTACATGGGATTACAGGAGAAGAAGTTATGTCATTTCAGGAAATGAGAGACTCCTTTCGTCCAAGGCGTAATAATGGTGGTACAGTTTTGAAGGAGGTATTACAGAATGCCATACCTACATGAGTTGTTGGTAATGAACAGCCATCTCTTCTACCTTGACGAAAAGAAGCTCTTGGTCAACTTCGGAGCTGGACATTGAAATAGACAATGTTGAGATGCTAGGTTTTGACGCCTGGTTTACACATCCAGATGTTCTAGTATCCAGTGGAAGCGGGGGAGAGGGGTCGACTGAAATTCGGTATGTCTCGCGTCTTCTCAGAATGTCGAATCTTCGAGTTAACTTGAGGAGAGACATAAGCATTGAACAGGGTGGACGTGGGTTATAAAGACCTCCCTTCTCGTAACCTCAGAACCTTGTATTTTACTGACAATATTTCCTCCACAGTTATTTCTACGACTTTGATAATCGAGCTGACCACTACTCACCAGTACCACAAGAGCGAGGGGACCAGGATGAAGGCTTATGCACCTCGGGTTGTAATACACAAAAAGACCTGGATCATCATACTCAAGAGCCTATGGAGCTCTTGCGTTTGGCATTGTGGATACTACCTCGAATATACCTCATGGATGCACATCATGGTCATGTCAGTCTAACCTAAGATGTTGTATCAGGTCCCAGCAAACCGTGTTGGCAGGGGACGGTATGACCAAAATCTTGCTCATATGAGTATCTTTCCTCAAGAAGGCAGTAGCATAATGGACAGCGTTTACGCCGGTGGAATATATCCAGTATGTTCCAGTTGCAGTGTGCCTTCTTACCGGATCTGGAACGGTTGCGTGTCAACCTGTAAGGGATTGGAAAAGTCATGTATGTTAGTTGTGGAGATGTAGAAGTGATGATAAAAGTTTTTGGAGAAGATGATTCTGGAATAGGTTTAGCGGAATTTAAGGAGATATTTATAGATTTTTCAGACTTGTTGTTTGAGGGACAACAAAGTTGATGGCTTGGGAGGTAATGATGACCAATCAGAAATAATAAATTATTGTAAAAGGCCATCCAGTTAAACAAGGCCATTGTGGAACAAAGGGCTACTTACTTAGAAGGCGGATGATAGAAAACAAAGACGACTTCTTTGTTCTTCTTGGTAGGCTTCTGCGGAGCTTTTGGCGATTGCGGACAATTTGGATCATCTAAAGTAGCGTCCATATGGCATCCATCATCTTGCTGATCCTCTGGCAATTGCGTGGATTTTGGATCATCTACACTAGCATCTCTACTGTGTCGTTCCTCTTCAAATGGTGCTGGGGTCGTCTGCCAAAGGCCTCCTGGCGCCGAGGCTTTGGCAAGTCTCTTCTTTGCTCTAATCTTGTCGACTACAGCAGCTTTGGCCTGTTCTGTCTTATGGAGCTCTTCAAAGGTCTTGACTTCCACCTCGTACAATTTGCCCTCACGACGCAAACGCAAGAAGATATGCCATGCTATCCCTCTTCGAGTAAGTTTTTCCTTGCATCCACAAATGCATGGCAGTAGCCGTTTGGTCCACTCTCTCCCAGTCTTCTGCTCATAGAATTGTAGTTCAGTAGGTGTTAGAATACCAGCGGCTTTCCATCGCGTAATTGCATGGTCCTGTAAGACGGGTCTTGGTAGCGCCTGACCGCAGCCACAAGCACAAACCCTTGCATGGCCACGTTTTTTAGGAGTATTCACCTGGTCCACTTGAATAGCTTGCTGGGATGATGCTAACATAGGAATATACTGGTCTCTGATAGGGCAATACATTTTTGTTGCTGCAGAAGACGATGGATTCTTTTGTATTTAGTAACAAGTATATCAAGAAGATATTTCTTGTGTGTATGATCATAAGCAATCAAGTATTAAAACGACTATTTACCAATCAATAATAACATTGTTTATTCAATATGCATTCTAGCATTGTGAATGCTAATTCTTCATCTTTCTTTGATAAAGATCCCCACTTGAATACAAACAATGGCATTAAATATCAACGCTATTCCCCCCTGGGTTAGCTCTTCCCATTTTGTAATATTCAGTCAGAGTGGAATGCTTTCAATACCCTTGTTCCGCCTCTCGCTTAACTAAACAGCAATCCAAAGGAGGGTACACAGTACAATGTAATTGACGCCACCATTTCATTCCTCCTCATTCAATGTTGAGTTGAGTAGTAGTACCTACTCAACTTAACTCGAGGGGATTTTGTACTACTACTCAACTCGACTCGCCAAGCAATCGAGTTGAGTTAAGTAAGTAGCACGGAGTGAGCCGGGCCGAGTGTGGGCCAACCGGAGGGACCGCTGTCAGTTCCCGCGACAAGTGCTTCCAGCGAGCGGTTATTTAGCCAGGGGGCTAATATTGTTGTACGGAACAAGGCTCAGCTTAGAAGGTTGGGGGTTCTTTATCTCCTGAACGTCGCGTAGGTAGATATCGATTTTTAAGTTTGCGATTTCCCATTCAAGCAGTCGGACCGATCGGAATAATGCCCAGGCGCGCTACGGGACTTGCTCCGACTTGCTCCGGACCACTTAAGGAGTAGTAACGGAAAGTACCAAGACCTAAAGTAGGTATCGCTAACCTGAGAACCCAGATGTAAGAGAGGCGGGCATTACTCTGTGGGGTTACACGCCTGAGTTATAAAATATTATACTAAGGCCCTAGGGGATACAACTAAATCAATTATACGAATAGTTTAGAATAATTAATACTTTTCACTTCTTATTAACCCAAATAAAATAGGACAATGGATTCACTTATGCGAGACTTATGGTATAATGACTTTTGATCGCATGTATAGAGTAATGGCCAGGTTTCTTACTGCACCTATGCGACGTTTAGGAGAATAGATAGGGACGAGGAAATGTTACTAAGAAGCTTCGTATTCGAGGACATTATATTGTACTTTAGACTATTTATAGGACAGAACTTGTGTACTACCCGAGTAGTCAAACCCACCACTCAACCTAACTTAACCAAATCCATTACTTGTACTTTAGTCAACTAAATTTAGAGTGACTATATTTAGTACTGTATTCGAGTTGTTAAGTAGTTTGTTACAACGCTGTGGACTTTATTACTCCTTGTACAACGAAATTCTCTGTACTCTCATCTTTGCTCTGCGTACCCTACCCACCTTCCTTTTTACTCTAGCCTAATTTCAGCGGTACCCGGTCGTAAAACACAAACATCCAAAAATACAAAATACCCTCTCGGCAACTACACCAATCACATAAGGCTATCTGATCAGGACCCATTACAGGTCCCACCTGGGCATGAGATAGAGCGAAAGCAATATCAACACAACCCCCAACCCAAGTGACTTTCACACGAGAACAAAACACTGAACACAGCCAAAAACATAATTATCATCCATTTCAAATTAAATCAAAAAGGAAAGAAAAGAAGGTCCATTATAAGCTTCCCACTACACACAACATATATACAAAAGAAAGGCCGAGGCAAAAGACCTGCTCATCCAGACAACCAACCCAAAGCACCTCGAGAGAGACAGTTCATTCCTCATTAGGATCAGTCATGGAGTTGTCGTCCTCCTTGGGAGCTCAGTCCTCATCCTCCTCATCGTTGACATCTCTCTTCTTGTACTCCTCATCCTCCTCGTCGTTGACCTCTCTCTTCTTGTACTCCTCATCCTCCTCATCGTTGACCTCTCTCTTCCTGTACTCCTCATCCTCGTCGTCGTTGACAGCTCTCTTCTTGTACTCCTCATCCTCCTCATCGTTGACAGCTCTCTTGTACTCCTCATCCTCCTCATCGTTGACAGCTCTCTTCTTGTACTCCTCATCCTCCTCATCGTTGACGGCTCTCTTCTTGTACTCATCCTCCTCATCCTCGATCGTGGAAGCCTCCTGAACGGAACGATCCTCAATGATGATGGGGTTTCCATTTGCGTCCTTTACGGAGCTAGTGACTTCGTTTGTGCCCAGTGATCGATCCTCGATGATGATGGGGTTTCCATTTGCATCCTTGACGGAGCTCGTAACTTCGTTTCGAGCCTCAAGTCCGAAGCTGTTGGAGTTGAATTGAGCGAAAGTGCGGAGACGGTTGAGAGGTACGGCTTGGACAGTGGTCGCGGCGCAGAAGGCCAGAATCAATGCTGCGGTGGAGGAACGCATGATGAAGACTAATGAAATAAAGTACTTTTATGTATGTACAAAAGGCAGACCAGCTGATGTGAAAGAATGTAGGAACGTGAATTTAGCAAGAGCCAGGAAAGAAACTTGAATATGGGAGGGGGTTTTCAACAGAACATTAAGCTTATATATTGACGGATCAAACGTCGTCTAAGAACGCGAGGGTATATCCGATTTGTCATCACGGAAAGGAAGGACATTGACGTACTCGAGTACAAGTCTCAGCACCGATTGTTTGAAATCCGCATCAAGAAGTCGCAAGAAGCGCAGCTCGATCTGTAACAGAAGTACTCGGGAGACCAATCAGCGAAAGTTTGGAATCGAAACTGGTATTTGATTGGTGTCTATATTGCCAGATCTGCAGAGATCTACTTGGAAAAAGCTTGGATCGCTTATAATGCACACAGTGGAGGCTGTAACGCCATGAAACGCACCAAAGAGGGTTTGTGTTCGAACAAACACATGCTTCTTTTTCTCGGCCACTTGAAGCCGTTTGCGACGGGCCCCCAGGTCCCGGAGTTTCAACCACTCACGAGCCACTTACATCGATAGGCCACCGCTGGTCAAGTTGTTGAGAAACGTCACGAGGACTTTGTTGGTTGTCAGTGCGTAGAATAGTCTTCCTAAAGCTCTTGCTATTGTATAAACATCAACATCATAAGACTGTGTGGGAACCCACTGTCTGCGTATCCCATCGCCGGAAAGAAAAAAAAACACCCAAGACCGGAAGACCAGGAAAACCAATATAATTTCAGAGATGCCTAAAGAGAACAACTTAGCACGCACAACCTTCCTTGGAAGCGTTGTCTCGTGGACCAGTAAGATTAACTCTTGACTGGTCTTCTGTTCTGCTGGCTGTCTGTGCAGCACCAGGACCTCTAGCACCTTTCAGTGACGTCTCTGGGATCGCATTTGCGATTGCGGTGAAAACCTCCGTCACGTTGATTCCAGTCTTCGCACTGGTCTCGAAAAATAGTAATCCCTCCTCCTCGGCATATGATTTTGCCTCGGCCGTGGAGACTTTTCGTGCATCTCCATCATCCTCTCCCTCCGCGGCATCCGTATCAGTATCATCACCCAAGGGATTACTCGAATTTGTCTCGTTGGTCAAATCAAGTTTGTTACCTACGAGAGCAATCACTATTCCTGGCGACGCCTGTCGCTGCAACTCTGCCACCCAGTGTTTTGCCTTGACGAGGGACGTAGGTTTGGTAAGATCGTAGACGACGAGGGCCGACTGGGCATTTCGATAGTACATGGGAGCAAGTGATGCAAAACGTTCCTGTCCCGCGGTATCCCATATCTCGAATTTGATTGTCCGGGTTGGCAGATTACATTTTTGTGTGAGAAAGGCAGCTGTGGGAGACATTAGTATGCATGCTCATGATCGGATGACGCGGGTGTTGCCTCCATACCTCCGATGGTAGGTTCCTTATTTTCCTGAAAGTCGTTGTTCACAAATCGGAGGACTAAAGACGACTATATCAAGGTCAGCCGGCGTTCACGCAGCAGTGCCCTTGTCCTTCTCGTCCTCGTCCTTCCCCTGGAGAGACAGAAGTGGATAGATATAAATGTCTGGTACCTTTCCTACTGCTGCTTCACCAAGCAGAACGAGCTTCACGCTGCTGCTCGGCTTGGGCGCTGTTGCCTCAGCCATGGTATGTGATGAAGCGGTCCGGCAAGAACGGTGTACGGTGATGTGTAGAGTTGGTGTTTATTCGTCACGTCACTTGAAAGAGCTGCAAGTGGCGCAGGAGATCTTGCAATGGTGTTCGTGTATGCGACGAGGACAATGAGTTGGGGGCGACGGTTGAGCGAGGCGAGGGCGAGGGGTGATTTTGGGGTACGAGTATCGTATCTTTATCTTGAAGGTTGTGGCTATGGCGGTCTCGCTGCAGGTGGCTCTGGCTATGGGCATGTCAGGTTGATGGAAAGCACCATGACGATTTCCGAGGTGGCGCTAAACCCCGTTGGCTCGTTCTTGGCATTATTCCCAGCTCGCGCCCGCGGCTTTTTGGGTGGAGCGCCGGCGCCGATGCCGACGGGACATTGGATTTTTACAAGAAAAGATTTCTGATTCTGAGCTACGGATCCACCTCCATCCACATCCACCAAATTTGAAGCTTCCCAGTCACGCACATCTAGAAGCATTGACAATGGCCAAACGGAAGGCGGAATCCGTTGCTATCTCGCAATCAACCACCAAGAAGATCAAGCAGAATTTACTCGACAGCGACGACAGTAGCAGCGAGGACGAATCGGTTGGCGGGGTCCAGCTAGAAGAGGAAGATCCAGAACCAGCATTCAAGATCAATAAGGAATTCGCAACACGATTCGAGCACAACAAGAAAAGAGAGGAGCTTCAGAAACGTCGGTGATTCATTGGCGCTGATGCGAAAACACAGTCACTAACGTTGCACAGTTGAGGACAAATACAACAAGCCTACCAAACGAGCAGATGGCAAACTCTACGGAGACAAGTACGACGAAGACTCGGAGTCATCCGACGACGAGGACGAGGATGATGATGGATTCCTTGCGACGGAGGATCTAGATGCCGAGATCTCAGCTACGCTCCAGGCTCTTCGATCTAAAGACCCTCGTGTGTACGACGAGAAGGTCACCTTCTACAAACCAGTCGAGGAGGATGTGGAAGATGCTGCACCCGATGCAAAGAAGGACAAGCCCATGTACCTTCGCGATTACCACCGAGAGAATTTATTGAAGGGTGCGAATGGCGAGGATATCGAGGAAGACTCGGCTCCACGAACTTTTGCACAAGAGCAAGCTGACCTTCAGCGATCGATCGTCAAGGATATCCACGCGGCGGGCGACGACTCGGAAGACGAGGATGGTGGCTTCATGATTCCAAAGCCTAAACGGAAATCGGAACCTCAAGATTTTGCTCTGCCAGTCCATCCTTCAAGGGCAAAAAGAGTCAAGGTCGACGTCGAATCAGCCGACAAGGACCCCGAAACTTTCCTTTCAAATTTCCTACAGGCACGAGCTTGGGTACCAACTGATGGGGCACGATTCCAACCACTCGAGTCGGATGACGAGGAAGAGGATTTGCGAGCGGATAAATTTGAGGAAGCTTACAATTTACGGTTTGAGAAAACAGAGGGTGCCAACGAAACACTGAAATCTTATGCAAGAGATATTATTGCCGCAAAATCCGTTCGTCGGGAGGAGCCAAACAGCAGAAAGAAGCAAAGAGATGCTGAAAGGGCCAAAAAGGAAGCCGAGAAAGCGGAGAGAGAGTCCGAAAGGGCTCGTTTGAGACAACTAAAGATTGCAGAAATGGAGGAGAAACTTCATAAAATCAAAAGAGCAGCAGGTCTCAATGGTAAAAAGGTAAAGGATGAGGATTGGGCCAAATTCCTGGATGAAGGTTGGGATGATGCTACTTGGGAAGCGGAAATGAACAAGAAGTTTGGACAGGATTACTATGCTGAGGGCGAGGAGGATTCTGGTTCTGAAGCTGAATCAGGCAAGAAGAAGAAACTCCATAAGCCAAAGTGGGATGATGATATCGATATCAACGACATCATACCCGACTTTGTTGATGAAGAGGAAGCTCAAAATAAACCAGCCTTTGCTCTATCAGACTCTGAAGACCAAGACGACGATGATGACGAAGCCAATTCAGACGCAACCCCGAAGAAGAAGTCCAAAACAAGCAAGGATCACGCGAAGGATAAGGCCGCCAAGAAGAAAGCCGCACGTCTTGAACGCAAAAAGATTGAAGAACTTGTTGATAATCAACTCGATGTCACAATGCCGCTATCAAAAACGCCCGCTACATTCCGATATCGAGAGACCTCCCCTATGTCTTTCGGTCTGAATGCTAGAGATATTCTCATGGCGCCGGACAAGGCTCTCAACGAATTTGCAGGCTTGAAGAAAATGGCTGCATTCAGAGATCCTGAAAAGAAAAGAAAGGACAAGAAGAATCTCAGCAAGAAGGCGAGGATAAGACAGTGGCGTAAAGATACCTTTGGAGACGAGAATGGACCGACGATTGTCATCAAGGAAGGTGGTCTTGCCGAGAACACGGGTGATATTGTAGAAGGCAAGAAGAAGAAGCGTAGCAAGAAGAACAAAAAGAGTGGTGAGATGGAGGTTTGATATGAAGAATGTTCGTTGGGGTGATTTACGGGATTACAATGAAATAGAGTGTGTTATACCCGAAATAATAATTCGAATTGAGTTTTCTCCAAGAGGTACTGTTCCATCTCCTTTTCTTTTAATGATATACGGGGGTTTCTTGTGTTCTACTACCTCGCTTCTTCCTAATGTGTCTTTAAGATAGTCGAGGTCGACGCCACGCCTACCTACCTACCTTGCCCCCTCCCCTTTTCCCTTTGCCTTTTCCCTTATTTCTCTTACATAATACTACTTTTTCCTCTATTGTCGATTCCACCTTCCGAAAAAGAACGAGCATCCACATCAAAACATCCCTAAATGTTATCTTAGACAAGACCTTCTACAGACTCCCTAACCTCTATTAGGGGATAATCGATATAACAAAGTGAGTTTAACGGTGAAGCCTTCCACGGATCCAGCTCGTAAAGATGTTTAACTCTCTTAACCTCTTAGTTCTAAGTAGAAGAGATATTAAACGAATATTAAAAAGAGGTAGTATAAGTTCGAGTTTTCTTATAGCGCTTGATATAGAAGAGACGGCCATGAGGCGGAAAATTAAAACTTCTAAGAGAGGATTATAAATACTACTACCGTAAATATATAACCGGGTGAAAGAAAAGCATAGCTGGAAATAGGTAGAGAGTAAGATGGTGATTATTCTGAGCATTTTGACGTTTTTCATTAATTAATTAATGCAAAGAGACTATGACGCGAAAACCTCGCCAGACAATATCACGTGAATCATCTCGAGGTCCCGTCAAAAAAGCAAAGATTGGATGATTTCAATTCATTCTTGCCCTCATTATTCTAAATACACAAAATCATCCATCAAAAGATTGACTAGATATTTCAATGAAAAATGTTCTGGGCCAACCACGTATAAGTAATCTTAAAAACAGGAATGATGAGGAATTATTTGTCCACTGCGAGCGGGCCTTGTTTCAAACTGGAAGCGAGGGTACGTTTACTACGGAGCACTGAGAACCACAATATACATATCAACATGCATCAATAATGTGGGAACCCCATCCCCCAACCTTCCATATCTCGTAGATTACCTGCACGATTCAGCTCGTTGCGACGACGTGAGCTGTGCCGCTTCTCTTCAATTTCCGCGGATCCCGTGGTGAACCACGAACTCGGAGGCACTTGCTTGCTTTTATTTCACCTCGACGGCGTAAAAGCTTCGTTCTTTCATTCAACCCCGATTGGTATTACTCAATCTGGTTTATAAATCCAGGCTTCAGCAATTCATTGCATTTGTCTTTTTTCCTCCCTTACAATATATAGCCGTTTCCCCTTCTCTGACTTGATAGCGGAAGGTGTAAGACCATCATGTACTCTCTCATCAATTTCAAGAGCGCCCTCGTGGCAATTGTCTTATACATATTCTACCGCATTATCGTGTCCAAGTTAGCCTCATTCCGGAATGCACAAAAAGCAAAGGCACTCGGCTGCGAGCCAGTATATATGCGACCAAACCGACTCCCTTTTGGGATTGACCAGTATGTGATTCTTGCCCATGAATTCAGATCTTGGACATAGCGGCCAACATGGAGCTTTCTGCTCCCTCTCCCCTCCCACTTCCCCCCTCGATCCTCATTCTCTGTAGGAAGATATAAATGCTGATGTACCGTAGTTTATTGGTTTCAATCAATGCTGTCAAGGACGGAACCTTCCTCACTGTGATCGAGGACTTTTTCGTGGATATCGGTGGCCGCCATACCTTCTCAACATCGGTGCTTGGTGGTGTCGAAACTCTTACTGTGGAGCCAACCAACATTCAAGCCATGCTAGCTACCCAATTTGAAGACTTTGATCTTGGAGATAGACGAAGAGGTACAATGGATCCTTTCCTCGGATCCGGCATTTTTACTCAAGATGGAAAGAAGTGGCAGCATTCTCGCGCTATGCTGAGACCTCAATTTGTGAGAGAGCAAGTCAGTGATCTTGTGACGGAGGAAGAACATGTTCAGAACTTGTTCAGCGTGTTGCCAACCCCCTCGACCGATGGCTGGACAGCTGAAGTGGATTTACAACCGCTTTTTTTCAATTTGACACTTGACGCGGCTTCACAGTTTTTGCTTGGCGAATCGACATACAGTCAACTTACCGATCCTACGTCCGACAAGAGGGTTGCTGACTTTGCCAAATGTTTCGATGTTGGCACTCGTGGACTCTCCAAGAAATTTTCCTACGGTCCATTTTCGACGTTGTTGCATCCTACAGGGTGGAAAGCAGCAGTCTCCACATGCCACAATTTTATTGATGCTGTTATCGGCAACCGTCTTGAAAACATGGATAAGAAGAGAATCGTTGGAGAGTCAGAAGACGAGAGGAGTCGCTACGTCTTCTTGGAAGCACTGGCTCAGGAGACTCGAGATGTTTTAGAGCTTCGATCGCAGATTCTTAACATTCTTCTTGCTGGACGGGACACCACAGCTGCTACCCTTGGTTGGACCTTCTTCCAACTTGTTCGCCACCCACAAGTCTATCAAAAATTGCGTAAAATCATTCTCCGCGAATTTGGAACGTATTCGGAATGCGTACCGCATAGGGATATCTCGTTTCAAAAGTTGAAAAGCTGCTCTTATCTTCAACACACCTTGAGCGAAACTCTCAGGCTATTTCCTGTGGTTCCTTGGAATAATAGAGTTGCTAACAAAGATACAAGTCTGCCTACCGGAGGTGGTCCAGATGGGAAGAGTAAGATTTTCGTTCCTAAGGGAGGACAAATCAGCTACTCGGTTCATGTGATGCAACGAAGAAAAGACCTCTGGGGCGAAGACGCAGCTGAATTCAAGCCGGAGAGGTGGGAGGGAAGAAAAATGGGCTGGGACTTTATACCCGTAAGTAAAACACAGACCTGCCTTGAGTCTTTGATGAGGATTGATAATGACAAACCGCTCCCTAGTTTAATGGTGGCCCTCGAATCTGTTTGGGACAACAATATGCCATAACAGAGGCAAGCTATGTTATCGTCCGACTCCTCCAAAGGTTCGACGACATGAAGAACATGGATCCAAGCCTCCAGCCTCGATACGAAATGGGCTTGACTGTATGCCCAAGCGAGGTGAAAGTGAAAATGCATGAGGCTTGAGCTTTGTTCTTTACATGTAAGATTACAGATAAACATGGATACAAGGATACTGGCGGGGACATATCTATAATGATACAATCGAGGTTCTTAGCAAAGGCGACGACAAGGTTGTATATTCAAATGCTAGGAACATATAATGCAGCGCCTAGTAATATTTATATATTAGGGTAATATACATACAATCCTACGAATCGTATCGCTAAGTCTTAGTTTAATACCTGGAAATATTCGGATTTCATTTAGAATTACTTCCATCCGACAAATCCCTCAGCTTTAGGTATTATAGCCGTAAGAATATAAATTTTGGTGTCAAAAAAGAGTTCAGGACCTCAACCTTAGGATATCTTCACAACCGAGGATTCCTTAAACCCCATCCCAAAGCAACCAGAACCCAGAATCCAAGGATACAACCAAGGATCCCTGTATTAGCGTTGATCTGTACGTCGACGATCCAGGCTGTCAGAATGACCGGTCGCTTCAGATGTTGAGACGGTTTTTGACAGGCAATTGTGACAGCTTTCCTCGGCCAATCGAAACATCAGACCGTTGAGGTTCCCTATTTTTTGTCAGGGGTATACCATGATTGGGGCTTGCCTTTCTGGTAGAAAGGCAAGAAGTTTCTGGTTCCCCTCCGGTATCCCTACCGGAGGGTATGATGTACGTTCACTTGGCCCGGTTACTGTAACTTGTGACTTAAGGTTGAACCACGGGATCGCCTCCTGGACGGGAGTCTTGGGAGTCGGGATAATCACGATATAATAATAACCTTATATTTTATTTCGACTACAGCACGTTATTCTCAAACGAGCTTGTGTTCGTTGTGGGGAGACACAATCAATGGAAGTGAGGAACAAACAAACTCATACCTACTGTTTTTAATTCGCCTTACATTATTTTCCCTCCTACCTACTTGTACTCGATTCTTGCTCCGAAATTCTACTGTTGTGTACCTCGGAAATGGAGAAAAGCTTCACCCCGTTCCCGTTTCAGCATCAGCCCCCTACATGATCGCCCACCCAAAACCCGTTTGACCTCATCTCTTTTTGGTACCGAGAGTCTACTCGATCTAGCCGCCAAATAATCCCAGGAAAAACATGGCTAGCACGTACCGAGTACGGTACGGAGGACTTCCAGTCTCCAGTCTCCCTTTTCAGATGCATCCCCAGCTTGCGGGGCCGTTTATATGATCTTCATAAGAGAACGGTTCCCGCACCCATTTCCAGATTCTTTCTTCATCCAAACAAAAAAAAAAACATTTGCAGCTTCTTTCTTTCCTGGCCGGTCCATTCGTTTACTTTTTTCTTCTTCAATTCCCGTTCTTTCGATCAGCCTCTATAATCAGTTTGATACACTCAACTATAACCCCCAAATACCGCAAATATGAAGTTCGCAGCTATTCTTTTCACTTCCTTCGCGGCCTTTGCCTCAGTCTCCGCTGCCCCTCAGCAAAAGAAGGCACCCAAAGGAAAGGAAGGTGGAGCTGGCGGTGCTGCCGGCTCAGTCGTCAAGGGATCAGACACCTTGACCTTTTTCGAAGTTGGAGGTATCCCCGGAAACGAATGCCTCACTTTCCGTAACAATGGTACGTTGCCTCCATCCCCTCCTCTCTACCACGGACTAGCAATCTAACAAGTACTCTAGGTGACATGGTCAACGCAGCATGCGTCGACACCGCCGCCGACCGACAAATGACGCCCAGCAAAAACGCCGCGGGTGACGATGTTCTCCTCCTGCAACGCTCTTTCACCGCGGGCTTCCGTCCGGATCTGGTGGGTGTGCAGGCTTGCTTGGGATTCACGGATGGCACTTTCAAAGCGATCGATTGCGCTTCGTCGGATCCCATGGTCTCCCTTAAGGGGACGCAGTTGTTTGCCGGAAAGGCGTGCCACAGCGGTCACAACGGGAAGGCTGAGGTCACTGTGGACGCTACTGGTGCCAAGTGTGTTGATGTGAAGACTAAGAAGGTCAAGGCGGCTGCTCCTATTGAGTAGATTGGGAAAAGACAATGGGGATGGATTGATGTATCTGCAGATTTTATGCTTGATAATCGGCGACAAGCTTTTCTTATAAATAATTATATTTTTGGAACCATTTCCCAAGGTGTCCTTTCGTGAGGGTTATATTTTGTTAAACGAAGGAGACGCGCGGTAGAGTGACCTATACAAGTATAGCTTTGCTTACACCATGTGCGGACCTGAAAAATCCTCAGTGCTCTAGCTTAGATGGAAAGCAAAAAATCAGCAGAGGAACATCGGGCAGCTTGGGGTCTTAATCTATCCGTGCATCACGATGTCGCTCCTGCCTTGCTGCGCTCAGACTACCTTAAGCGATGGGATGGTTTAGGGTTATCCCAAGTCTATACTTGTGTCAAGTTTGACGGTCGAGGTTGAGATGGCATCTTCCCCCTCGGGACCTTGACCTTGGTCATGAAGGTAGGTTGAATGAAAGAAGGTGTGATTTTAAACTGCACCTTCCCTTGCAAGTCCGCTCGGTTACTGGTACCTACTGGTACCATAATTCGTATCTACGAGTACCTACGAGTAGGTAGGTAAAAACGTGAGAGCTGATCTCAATACCATCTATAATCAGAAACACCATTGAAATCCCACCTAATCAATCACCAGCACCTACCTAGCATTCAACTATTCAACATCTCTACAGTACGATATCACCCAACTCAACACACGGTAAGAGAGGCGGGCACTACTGTGTACACACCTGAGTCATAAAAAATATTTTCCTGAAGACCTCACACAACTAAATCAATTATACGAATGGTTTAGAACAATTGTTGGTTTTCAATGCTTATTGTACTAGGTGAACTAGGACAATTAAGTCACTTGTGCCAGAATTTTGATATAATGACTTTTGATAGCGTGTACAGAGCAATGCTTGCCTCTCTTACCTCAAACCCCCAACTTTCCTAACTTACAAAAAGGTAGGTAGGTAGTCTTGGATACAATAAGACCCACCCTTTATATCATAAAGTAACCTGACCTCAGCTTCGATCGCTTTAATCTCCGGTAGGGTAGGGTAAACATGTTTCCATACTGTACATACCCGAGTCTCTGGGGTGATCGCCATCGGGTTTTATGTCGTGTGGAATGGTTATCCGTGCTTCTCGTTTCTATGAAATGAATGGGGGGTGATGAGTTCATAACGAAGCTTTCTGGTTATCTCGGGGTGACGGTGTGAAATGACTGTTTGGTGAGGCGTCAAGGCGGACAATAGTAATAGAACAGAAATACATATTACAGGGAGGGATGGTGGGGACGTGTTTGGAGTTACGCTCGAATGGAACGTTTCTTTCTATCAGTATTGTAGTTTACAGGATACTAATTGGCCGTATGCAGACCAAGTACAGGCCCAAAAGCATCATCAAAACTCATACCATCCAAGAACGAATCCCACATGCCCTATTCGATGAAGTCAGAAAAGGGAATCAAGAGAAAAAAAAAGGGGGGGGGGATGCAGAAGAAATTGACGTACCCAATCAATATTCATACCATCTCCCGAACCAAGAATTTCAAATTCCGGCACAGGAATATGGGTTTGCTCATCATGAAGCAACGCAGGATGTATATGGTTGGCATCTGCATCCGAATTGGAGGCTGCTTGTAGTCCAACCTGCTCCCCAATCCCAAGCGTCTCAATCATATAACACAGAACCCGGTACATTTTACTCACCTCCGGCAGGCTCTTCTGCGCATACTCCCAGATCCGAAACGCCGTCTTGATAGCAGCGATCTTCTTCTCTTCCTCAAATTCCCCACCAGCTTCCAGACGCGCACCAGGGACAGAAACCCTCGTGGACCGCAGATCCAAGCATAAGATCATGGCGGAAAGAATGAAGTCCTGGCTGGTGAACGAGAATCGGTACCAATGTCGTGTAAAGCGTATTTTATCATTGACAGTCCCGCGAGCTTCCTGGTAGAGAATCTCTTGGATGGAGATTAGTGCCATGGCGGAACGAATGCAGCGTCTTCGAGAGGGCTCGAAACGACCGTCGATTCGGCCTTGGACCATGAATTTTCGATGCAGGACGCACATTCCTTGGTGGAAGAGCATTTCTAGTTGGACTCTGCGGCCGATGAGGGATTTGGGGTCGTTGGTGGAGTCTTCTAATGGACGCATGTGTAGAGATGGCTAGGTACTTTGTCAACTTTGGATATAACATGATGGGGAGAAGAGAAGATTTTTACTTACGGGTAGCTGAGATTGCGCCAGTGACAGTTCATCATCCAATTCAAGAACTCTATCATAAGAGTAAGGTCCAAGAGCACAGAGAAAATCTACAATCTTGCCAAGTGCGAGCAAAATACCGTCCTTCGAAAGGAGAAATATTATCGGGGTTGAATCAGTACTTGGTCTTGAAGGCGGCAACTCGGTCATACTTTCCGATAGATCCCAATCGTAAAGATTCCGTGGGACTGCCGTATCATAAGTATTCGCTCGAACCATTCCAGGCAAGCCCGTCTGAAACGATAGGACGGAATCTAGGCGGACTATGAAGAACCATACTCGACGCCTCATTTCCCCTTGGAGAATGGAGATTTCGGGGTATTGTGAAGGATCTCTAAGATCTGTTAGTATGTATAGCAAGCTCTGTGGGACTAGACTTCCCTGTGGTAGCCCATTTGTTGGGCCACGCGAATAATGGTTCCAAACATAATCCAAACACCAGTTCCACCATCACTTTTCCGAGCTTGTTCTCCAATTGCATAAAACAGTAATGTCTCCATAGTGTACGGAGTACATTTTGTGATATCACCCAACGCTAAGCACTGAGCAGTTCTGAGGCTGTACACATCAAACATGCCCTCCGAAAGTCCTTCATATTCTGGAGGTTCCTCATCCATTAGATGATACGAAAGCATGACCAAAGCCATCAATGAAAATAGCATTCCAACCCACATAACCTTTGTTTCTTCTGGATTGGCCCAGTAGGCTTCATACTCCTGCATGAAAGTAGGTTTGTGGAGACAGTCTAGATGGTCAGTTGTGATTCGACGGCTCTTCTTTACAATAAGACTTACGAAGCGCGGTCAATGGAGAGTCATACTCATCAAATACTCGGTCAATTAGTTTGTCCAAAACTGGCCTCTCTGGTATTGACGTAAGAATTTCGTGAAATGTTGAGGATTTGAAGCCGGAGTACAGTAACGGGGCCCCATTAGCAACAGAGACGGAGCTAGAAAATGAAGTATGGAGATTCAAAAAGTCTGGGTCTCCAGGATCTTCCTGAACGCGAGCCCACACGTTTTTGAGCTCGTTGAGCTGCGGGGATGTTAGGATAACTTGGATGAGGTATTTGTAAGATGCTTACTTCTTGAAAGACATCTCCCCAGTGAGTACTACCTCTATACTGAGATTTCTCCTGAGACACTCTCATTACTCCTACACCATGTCGAATCTCATCCGTTGAGTTATTCTCGTCTGCTCTAGCTACCGTGTATTCAGTTCCATTTTGATGTGTGGTTCCATTCGTCTCGATGCAAGGATCTTTTATGGGGTTCTTGGGTACATCTTCTTGGGAAGCAATTCTCTTAACAATATTCTCCAAGCGGTCTATTCTCTCCTGCATGCTCTCAACATGCTGAGGTGGGATATTAGGTGTACTAGCGCCTCGAACTGGCCTCCGAGAACCAGCATAACTACATGCTTCTCTCCGAGTGATACAATTTGCACATGGTTCTTTCCGGTCGCATTTCAATCTCAGGAAAGGTCAGTGATATTCAGTGATACTCGTGAAGAAAATGCGTCATACTTTCGATTTCTGCAAAGTGCACAGGACTGAGGGGGGCGATAGGTTCTGCCCGCTTTGCGTTGCTGTTGCTTTGAAGATATAGAGACAGCAGGATTGGAAATTGTTGATATATTTGGTTCCATGATTGGATTTTGACGATGTTTAGAGAACCTATTGTAGATTCCTCTGGATGAAAACAGATATTTCAATCTTAAGTCCGATATGTCCGGTTGGAGTTCAACACACGAAGAAACGCCGGTTGTAACAAGTCGAGTGAGTTTTATATTTTTATATTCATACCCATATAACTTCACGTCAATTCAGTTAGATTCACCACACCTCACTCCCTCATTCCCTCCCTCCCTACACCAATCACCCCTCGCACAGCTACCCTCCTTCCCACAAATCAACTCTCTCTCTTCCTAACCAAGAAGCGGAAACAGTAGGTTAATGGAATGGAATGAGGGTTATGATAGCACAATGAGGGACTCTGGAAGAAAGATTAGGTAGATGCAATATTTGAACGTGTGATTTCTAAACTAGAATATTGTGCTGACCTCTCGTAACCACAACATGGGCAAATCCGCTGCCATAAAGCAACGTGTACTGAACATCTGACCTTGACCTCAAATCAGATAACCTCTGATTAGATGCATTCAGCAAATTTTCTCCAAAAGACGAATCATATAAACGAACCTCACTTCTGTGGAAAAACATCAGCATTCTGCCAAGTGCCAAACAAATGTGATCAAAAGTCCTTTTGCCGACCCCTTGTAGACTTGGACATAATGATATGGCGTGAGATGAAAGGGCGTCGTGACAGCTCCTCTCCAATAAGTCGACCCGGCATTTTATACAGCTTTGTCGTCAAGTTGGGTTTGTGTATATACCCCCTCTCCTCTCCTCAAAATCTTTTCATCCATCCACTCCGACAGCCTTCAGTGCATCCTTGAAATCGGGAACCTCATCAGCAGCACTTGCAATCTTGACCCATTTTACCACACCTCGCTCGTCAGTCGCAAAGCTTCCAGAGGTTTGCCAACGACTACCACTTTCGGTGGGTTTGTTCCAAATCTTCTCTTGCTTTCCGAGTCGGTATGCAGAGTAAAGCGACCATGGGTTGAGGACGTGCCATGCTGATGAGACTCCCAAACCCCACTGCGCGTATGCTTCTCTCTCTTCGTCTACAACTAGCTGTACATCCCATTGTCCACCAACTGATATGACCCAGTTGTCAGTTGCTTTCTGGTCTGAGTGGGAGACGGCGATGAAGTTGATTTCAGGATATTTGCCTGCAAACTTTCGAAGTTGCTGGAAGGTCTTTTCGGCAACTGCGATCATCAGTATTAGTTTTGACATTCCTGGTGGGGGGGTAAGAAAAACACACATGGACATCCACAGTGTCGCAGAAAGGTGATTATGGCTGGCTTGCCATTAGAACATGGAGTTGGAAGTATTGAGGAAGTGGGTGCCTTTTCTCCAATCTCTGGAACTGGATAGGTTGTTAGTGATTTGGGAGACTTCCAAGAACTTAGTTCTTGTTGGAAAGTCATCGTGGAGAGAGTTTGAGATTGAGGATATGGCAAGTTAGGGAGAGTTTGCGGCTAGAGCAAGATTTGAATTCAAATAATGTGCAGGATGAACCTTGTGTGGCGAGGAAGTGTTGACTGCAAGAATACGAGTACATTTGGAGCTTGTGCGGGGCATGACGATGGACGGGAGGGAGCTCTCGAGACCTCGGCGGGGGCGGGGCGAGCGGGGATATCCGACTGGGCGTATCGGAGTCGGGAGCGTCTTCGGACCGAATATCGCTAGCCCATATTAAGCCTTGAAGTTTGCGGGGGATTTGGATTCTGGACTTCTCAACTCGCTAGGTGCGAGTACGCGAGGATTTCAGGTACCTCTGAATGTATTTCAGCGCGCACGAGTGTCGTCCCTGATTAGAGTACTTCTAACGCACCGAAAAATTGGAGTTTGTGCCTAGAAATAGCGAACTTCGAAGTCGCATTACACAAGCCGACTCCCATATCAGGTTGGTGCGCGAACGAGACTGCAGAGGCACATGTGGCCAAAATTGAAAAGGACTTGTTTATATGGCTAGCGCGGTGTTTGCTGCTTGAGAGTTGTCACGATGCACGAAATCATCACTTTGCAACTGGGGCAGAAGAGCAATTACCTTGCCACCCATTTCTGGAACACACAGGTATGAGTCTGGGGACTTGACATTAGTCCTTTTCAAGGTAATATCAGCTAAAACAAGCCCAGGAATCGTATTTCACATACTCTGCAGACGAAGAATCCCAAGTGGACCATGACGTTCATTTCCGGCCGGGCATCGGTGCTGATGGCACCGAAACCTTTACACCAAGAACGCTCATTTATGATCTGAAAGGCGGTTTCGGTTCGATGAGAAAAATTAATGCATTATACGAAATTGACGAACCTGCTGTTACAGAGGGGTTATGGTTAGAACCCTTGAAAACAGTTACTCATTCCAATGTTAACTCACATTCTAGGAACGGACCGGCTGTCATCCAACGACAGACTGTAATTCAGCAAAATGAATACCAGAAAAGTTTGGAAGAGGGGGTGGCACCGCCCCAGCTAACCTCCCAGTCAGTAAGATACTGGTCTGATTTCAACCGAGTATATTTCCATCCAAGATCAGTTATTCAGCTCAATGAGTATGAGTTAAATTCTTCACTTACTCCATTCGATAATTGGGGCGCTGGGGAGGAACTTTTTACCTCACTAGATAAAGAGCACGACTTGCTGGACCGAGATTTGCGGTACTTTGCAGAGGAGGCCGATCAAATGCAAGGCATCCAACTAATGTCCGGAATCGACGACGCTTGGGGTGGCTTTGCCGCACGATATTTGGATCGCATAAGAGACGAATATGGGAAAACTCCTGTAATGTTTTGGGGCTTAGAAGACAACATCAAAAATATCCCTCGAGTAAGACTTCTGTACGGCTCTAAATAAGCACCATACTGACTGATACAGGAAAAACGTTTCGTAAAATTGTCCAACGCCGCTCGATCAATATCGGAAATTTCACCACAGTCCTCTGTCTTTGTTCCACTTACCGTTCCATCTGGAAATTTACCACCATACATGAAGCTCAATCTGCAGTCAGAGTGGCATATTTCCGCGCTCCTTGCTACTGCCGTAGAAAGTGTTTCTTTACCCTCGCGGTTGAAGCTTCAAAACAGTAATCGCGAAACTTTGAGCCTTCTCGAGAACTCATTGAATATCAACGGAAATCAAACAATAGCGAAGTTGCAAATGAGCGTCGACCAGAAAGAAGCTGCTAATGGTGTCCACGACGGAGACGCGCCCCTTCTGTCTGAAAGCACTGACTCTAGAATATTCTCGCAGGCGGATGCGAACATATATTCCGAGACCAAGAATCTCGACATGGATTTCTTTCCCGCTGGTGGTGAAGAGCAATTGAGAGGTCCACGAAGATCCAAGAAAGTTCATGTCTTTGGGCAGACAGAATTATCAAGGACAAGCGAAGACGCTGACCCGTCAAATCCTACTGGGGCGTATGATGGATATGAGCGCGCAAGGAGGCGAGCTGCTGGACTTCCAATCATCCAAAAGTCAGTAATCAAAATTCCCACAACAAATTAGTCCTATCAACCTCACTAATAATGCTACAACAGGAGAACGGTGGCTATGCCATATCCGATACTTGACAGCTTTCCTGATATTTTCTCTGGCATTCAACAATTATCCACGCCTCTGGCTATAAGCACGTCGCTATCTACAGATACCACAGTTGCCTCGCGTATCAAAAACCTTCAACAGATTGTCAACAGAGCTATTGGAGTCGACGAACGTGAGGCACTTAGCAATTCTCTTGGTGAGATTGCCGAGGCATATGAGGAGGGCTGGGATAGTGGTACGGATGACGACGATGATTGAGTAATGTTACCGGACCAAACTCATAATACGAGATGTTGGGTACCAGGCCTTGCGTCTTTCCAACCACCTCAGCTGCCGTGTGAAAAGCGTGACCATGATACTTCATACCTTCCTAACGCAGGGCAAGAAAATTCTAAGTCCGGTTCCAATAAACTAAAAGATCAGGTACCGAGTCTAGGGCGCTCTTTGTTTTCCTTTCTGTTGTTTCTTTTCTGATGCTTACGCTGAGGGAACTGCCTTTCAACAGCGACCTGAAAAAACGACGATGAACCTGCTCACAACCTCTACCCCAGGTCTAGCGATGCAGCATCAACTTGGCATATTATCTTTAGAGAATCCTCAGTTAACACCCAAACTCTATGATGCGAAAATAATTCTATAGTCAACTTCCAGTGCCGAAATTGTCATCGACATGCTGCGACTCTGCCATATGTGCGAAGTAAATGGTTTACCGCTCCCATCACCCTGGTTACTATGATGCAATCACCTTATTTGCCATCGGATATTTTTTCATGAAGTCATCGGAAGCAGGGGCCGGACTTTTGATCTCCATACGCAAATTTTCTATTTCGGGTTTCCCGGATTACGCTTGTTTATGGAATCATATCCGTCCACGCGGTTCGGCGAGGGAATTACAGAGAACCTGCGAGAGGCCGTAGGTTGTGTCAATTGAGAAGATGAGATGAATCTTGCTCGGATTTTACAGCCTGGAGTCAGGCCTAGTAGGTATAGGTAGAACAGCTGATTGATTCGATTGAAGAATTAACGTCTTTGATAAGCGGTGTACTTTGTGATATGACGCTGTGCCCTGTATCCATCCTACCTCTTGCCCCAGACAACAACGCACATTGCATGCTGGCTCTTGTGTAGCTAAGACTGCTGGCCGACCTCATCATTTACAATACGGCGTTCCAACCCCGCCACCAAACAAGAAACTCTTCTCGAATACGAACTTCGTGCTACAGCTCAATGCTTATTTCTTAGCGATTCGTTGGCTTTAGTTGTTGGCCCACAGTTACAATCAAGCTTGATGCACTTTGAGGGGATCATCAACAAATCCCCAATAAGTGCGGAGGATTTTCCTGCAGGTGCATTTTCAGGGGTGTCTCGCTTGGGGTTGGTCGCATGGCGGCGGCGGGGTCTGGAGAATCAGGTTTGGGGTAAACCAGAGCTTCATTCGCTCACAGCGCACAAGGAGGTTGGCAACAGCACCATCATGAAAAGTTCGGGTTGATGCGATAACAATCAGGTGGTTGGTGGTTGTGTTTCCTCAGTTCGCAATTGCGGCCGCTACAACTTGACCGTGGCACTTCCACGTCGTACAATTTTTGTAACCTTAATGGTTCTGTTTTACGGATTGAACACTGTCATCACGAACCCCAGAGTATGTATCTTATACTCTTTCCCCGGCCTTTCCTTCCCTTATCTGGGAATGACACGATGTCATAGGAACGTATCCAGGTCAACCACCGGTTCCTTGCCCGCAGGCAAGATGGGATTGTAGTTTGCTGGTCCCAACTATTCCATGATTTCATGACGGGCTTCGGCCTCTCAGGCACACTCTTATGCCGGAGAAGAACTGCAGCGTCAACGGAGATATATTTTTTTGGTTGGTTGAACCGCTACCAATTATGGGGGTGCTTATGTAGACCAATGGGTCAACATGCACTTCAGTGGCGTTCCCCTGTCGTACCACAGGAACCTGCATATCGATTGCCAGATCAACCAGCCTCACCCAGCCATTGGAATATGGCCCAATCGCTCGATTCTGCCCATAACGTCAGTTTTGGTGACTTCACATTGGTCACAATCATCAACTTTGACCAGGTGGAATTGTGAGTGTGATATTTACCCCAGGCGATGCATATCTTTTCTCCTATCAAATTGACGTACCAAAATCGTATTGAGGATGGGACAGCTCGAAGCCCAGCGGGAAAGCTCACATAAGAAACCAAGTTTTCCCATCCAAGTTTGTTCTTGCACAACAAACCAGCCTCTGAAATCCATTATCACCAGCCTCTCCCCAAGGAAATTTCTTTCCTTACTATCGTTATTTAACATCACCATCGTTCCTGTGATAGTTTTCCGCATCTCTCACTCACCCCAACACTTTCGCTAATCCCACTCGCCTACCATCATCCAAAATGATGAAGTCTTTATTTACTGCTTTGGCTTTGGCCTCTAGTGTCCTTGCCACATACCCAGTTTTCACCACGGTCGTTGAAACTACTTATACCACAATTTGTCCTGTGACGGAAACAAAGACTCAAAAAGGCTCGACGTATTATCATACTTATACAACTACATCTACTGTTATTACTGCCGTTCCTACGATTATCGAGGTTACAAAAACAGGCCCTGCAGTGACTGAGAAGACGGGGACAGTGATTTATACCACTTCGACGTCGTTGTGTCCAATAACGTAAGAATTCTATCCTATCCAAGGGGGTTCAGCCTTCGCTTCGCCTGCACCCGCTTCACTTTGGTTTGTGCAAGATAGCTTGGAAAGTGGGTTTTCATTCGAAGAGATACAGGAAACTGGAAGATTGATATTCTAGTTCTCCTAAATCATACCGGATAATGTTTCTCTATTATTCCAACTTCTTTCACACACTTCGGAGAAGCCGGGATATACACAGAGAAAGGAGCAGGTCCTTTCCTTGAATAGCAATGCTAACTTGTTTTTTAGTGAGACCAAAGTTGTCGGCGGCTCTACAGTTACTCAAGTCTGGACTAGCACAAGCATAATTGTAACCGAAGTCCCAACCATTATCAAGGAAACGTAAGTTTTGAGATACTTCAGGTTGGAGAACCAACTAACCAACTTAGTGCTACTGCTCCACCAGTGACGAAGACAATTGAGACTTTTGTGTATCAAACCTCGACTTCCTTATGCCCAGTAACAGGTAAGAAATGGCGCAGGAGAAAAAACAGGAAACTCCCACGCTAAACCTGTTGGCAGAAGTACAAACGATCTCTGGAAAGCCAGTGACGATAATTTCGACTCTTACCAGTCTCCTCTCAGTCCTGATTCCAACCACGATTGTCCAATATACCACCCAGCTCAACACGGCCTACGAAACGACGAAAGTCTATCAAACTGTTAGCGAGTTGGCTACATATTATACTACAGTCAGCGCTGGTTCAACAATTACTATTCGTAAGTCAACTTTCTTTCTTCCCCTCGAGCAAGGGATTTTAAACAAGTTCTCAAGCAAGAAGCTAACCATTTCCTAGCCACCACGCAGTACGAAACGTACCACGTCACGCAAGCATACACAGTAACCTCCACCTCGGAACCCCCCACAACCAAAGCAACGATCAGCATCCCAATAACACTCGCCACCTCCGTCCCGGTAACCGAAATCATCACCGTTCCATCCGAAAAAACAGCTACATCCTCAGGATCAACGTACTACACCGAAATTCCCGTACCAACCCAATCCACCTTCACGGCACCAGCACCAATCACCACCCTTCCCCCCGTGATCATTTCCTCCATCCACTCCCCTCCAGCACCATCAACCGTCACTCCAAGTGCCAGTACATTCACCCCGCCCCCCGTATCCTCGACTTTTGTCCCCAGTCCGAGTTTCACGACCGCTACCCCCTCGACGCCGAGTTCTGCGCCGCCGCAGGTGAGCTCCAACGCAGCGGTTGCGACGAATAACCCGATTGCGTTTGCCATTGCCGGGGCGGTTGCGATCGTTGTGTTCGGTTAATGGTGGGTTCTTTGCCGAAGTCTGCATGTTATGTGAGCCCATGATGGCATGATGTTTTTTGTCTTAGGCGAGATGTATATGATGTTATGACCAACACTCCTTTTTAGCGACTCTTTTGCATACTTGGGGCGTGGATACATGTCATGTGGCTTTCTTGGATTGGAAGAGACCCGAGGGCGTTTTCTTTTCCCTCATACCTTTTTTAATCAAGTAATTATTAATGTTTGGTGAGAGACGAGAGGTGGGAAATTAAGGGTTTATGATTCTTGTATAGATTTTAGATAATATATGTCCAGATATTACCAATTTTTTCTTCTTACGTTGCTTACATGTATGCGAGGAAGTTGGATTGGTTTTACTTTGGATCTTTGTGTATGAATGATTTGGTAAAATGGGGTTCTCTTGGGATTTATTACAGCGATATTAATAACCTGCGTCAAAAACGTGATTTGCTCGTCTTGGGTTCGTAAGTACGAAAGGAGGAAGGATTAATTACCCAATAGATAATCATGAGGCTATACGCCTAGGGGGATTACTATAGATGTAAGTAGAATAATATTTAGGTTAAATAGTCTCTGTGACGGTTATGGTCACGAGGGTTGGATGTCACATGCTCGCTCGGCGAGGCGCGCTAGTACTAGCGCGCACGACCTGTATTTAGTTCTCAGCTCTCTTGAGCTCTCCTTCTCTCCTCATCTATTGTCCTAAGAATAGAGTGTTGTTTGTTCCGACTGTCCAGAAGCACGTCTGTCATAGTCTCCTAGGCGTTTATAAGGTTATTTAAAACCTTATAAGTAGTACTTAGACTACCTAGCGCTTAATAAAGGCCTAACTAATTATATAAAATAGGTGGAATATTTAAGAATAGTAGTAAGAATTAAAGAGAAAAGCCTACTAGCTTATAAATAATAATCCTACTAAATTATAGTTATTATTATTAATAGAGTAGAAAGAATAATTAGCTTAGAATAAGAAGAGCGAGGTTAATTAGTTACTTTTACTATATAAGTTATATTATTTACTTATCCTAGGTTTATAAGTACGAAAGAAAAGAGAATTAATTACTTAATTAGGTAATTATAAGGCTATATACCCAGGGGGATTACTATAGATATAAGTAGAATAGTATTTAGGTTAAATAGTTTCCTAGGTATTTATAAGATTATTGAAAACCTTATAAGTAGTATTTAGGCTACTAGATAAAGGCTATTTCTAAATAAAGTATATAGAGATATACTAAGGTAGCGAACCGCCGCTATAGTAGGAAGTAAGTATAGCTATAAGCTACTTATATATAGACCTTTAAAGTTCGTAAAGTCCAGGACTACTAGCGCGGAGCTATAATCTATAGAACAAATATAGAAGAATATAGGGTTTTTACCTTTATATAAAGCTTTATTAAGGATATAAGCTAAAGAAACTACTCTAAAGTATATATTACTTTAAGCTAAAGTGTTATAAAACAATAAAGAAGTAATAAATATAAACTATAATATAGTAGCTATTTAAATTTCCTAAATATTAACTATATTACTATTAGATAAAACTATAACTAAGATTTACTAATATAAATTTAACTTTTTATAGAAAAGTTTCTATAAACTAATAATACTTTTCTAGTATAAAACCTTTTATTTAAAAGGAATTTATTTTTAAGTAATTCTTAGATATATTTAAAGTATATATTAAATAACTATCTTCTAAGCCTTTAAATTTAATTATATAAAATACTATTCTTATATACTTATATTATAGCTTCTAAAAAAAGAACACGAATTTTTAAAAGTTACCGAAAACTTCTATAAAGCTATCCTAGTAATCTATATTAGATTACTAGTAGGAATATAAGTCTATAATAATACTAGACTATAGTATTACTATTAATAGTCGCCGAAGCTCTCTATAAAAAGGGATACTAAACCTAAGAAGAACCCTTAAACTAAATACTATAAACATAACTATAAAAGAGACTAGTAGAAAGAAGGTAAAGGGGTAATAAGTATAGATATTATCGAGAAGACTCTAATTAATACTATCTAGTTCTTAGTAACTAAGAATAAAGAGATTAAAGAGATTATAAAAGCTTTTATAAAAGTATTTAACTATTAAGTAAAGAAAGAAAAAAGAAATAATATACTAATAAAAAGGTAAATAAAGAAAAATATTTAAAACCTTTTAAATAAAAGGCTTAAAAAGCCTAATAAAGTAATAAGTAAAAGTAGTAAAAGGTTATTAAAAGAGTATTCTTAAAAAAGAGTACCTTTAACCTAAGTAAACGTACTATAAAATATAAAACTAGTAAGAAATAGAAAATATATAACTTAGTTCTAGCTTAATAATTTCGTAAACTAATAATTTATAGCTACTTTATTAATAAGAAGCTTCGAGGTTACTTAGTAGTAAAGATTATTATATTTATTAACTTTAGCTTTTCTATAAGTAGAAGCCTTATGTAACGGTTCTGACCATCACCTGCCACTTGTATCACGTGGCGCCGCTTAGCGACCCACACCATGTATGTAGACTCGAGCTCCCTCGAGCTCTCCTCTTCTCTTCAGCTTAGAATCTTCGAATAGACAGTTCCACAGTGCCAAACTTACACCTGGCGTAGTCGTGCATTCGTGTGCGGTCCATCAGCTGTGCGTGTCGTCACACCTTATAGCTATTATAGTATAAATCCTACTCTCTAAAAATATATATATATAATTCGAGAGTAAGTAATAAACAAAATTTATAAGGGATAATAAGTAGGCGAAGAGTATTTTTTTAAGAAGGCTAAGGTAGTAAAAAGAATACTAGCAGTACTAGTAAAGAGGTTCCTAGCTAAGGCTATTTAGAACATAGAGCCTATAAGGCTCTTTAACTAGATAAGTATAGGATCTAGAGTCTAGATAATTAAGACTACTTATATAAGGTTAGTAGAGCTAGATAAGGGGAACTAGTTAGAGGTACATCTTATTCTAGAAGTAGCTACTATTAAAGAAATAAGGCTACTTTATAAGAGAGGTCTCATCTAACAACACACCTTTTTCCGCGGACTAAATATTTTGTGCTAAACGATTCAGTCTCTTCTTTCTAAGACTAAAAAATCTATTTCCTTCCGAGGAGATGGCTCCTTCTGGCCCCCCCCCTTCACCCCTACCCCTGGTATAAGGGGTCCTAGGGGAGGAGGAAACCGCCCCCTCCCCCCCATCCTAAATATACAACAACTGTTCGTCGCCGGGACCTCTAAAGTCCTTGAACGGAACCGAGTCGGCCAGACCTACTTCGGCGGAACTGTAGAGGCAGTAGACCACCACCTGAGTACGTTTCTCGACAAGGCCCCAGATGACGTCCTCCCGCTACTACGAGACCTGTGTTAACAAATAGGCGACCTTTGCCTTCTATTCCACAACGCCTACATACAAGGGAACCTCCCCCCTGTGCCTAAAGCGGCCCTCGAGCCCCGCCGACCTCTCTCGCGAGCAATAGAGGACGGTTCTACCCTACTCTCCCCCCCTCTTATAGGGGAAAAAACTTCCTATACACGGACCGCGGCTACCTTAGCAGGCGCTCAGGCCAAAACAACCGTGCTAGAAATGCGCTCCGTTAACCTAGCCCTCCCTCTAAAAGGGCCTACAAGTACTACTAAGTCTTCTAAGAAGACTAAGGAAGTAAAGCCTGATATTAGGGTTTATGTCCGCCTTGACTTAGAGGCCCCCGAGCAAAAGCTCTCTGCTCAGGCTATACACTCGGCACTAAACGACCCAAAGGTCGGCTACAGAGGACTAGTACATAACGTCCTCGAAGTATCCTTGGGCTTCGCTATTATCCTAGTTAACCAAGCTACTTAAAGCTCTCTTCTTATAACTAAGAGAGCTAATATATAGACCTTGTTCTTAGCTGCTCGTATCGAGGCAGCCCAGGACTAGACTCCCTTTCTCTTCTCGAATGTTCCTCGGCTATTTAAGACAGTACTTATAACAGAGAAAGGCTCTATTGAGATTACTCTTCGCCCGACTACTAGGGAAGACCTTATTCTTGCTACCTCTGAGAGGCTTAGAGTTACCCCGGAACGAGCCCAGCTAACGACGGCCTTACTAGACTCTTAGCGGCCATATACTGCTTAGACAGTCTTTATTGACACAAAGAAGATTACTACTTCTATCTCTCTCCCCTCTCTTGCCCCGATCCTTAGTAGAAGAGTCTATATTAAGAGAATCCCTAAGATCTCTAAGAAAGTATAGTATACAACGTGCTAGGAATGGCATAATACTCGGATCTTCGGGAAAAATAAGAAGTGCCGACTATACGGTAGCGGAATGCACGCTGAAGCTTCACACCCCCGGTGTATTAAGCACTCTAGCTGTCGGATACGGTGCCTTCACTGTCACGGCCCCCACGCTGCGGACGACCTAGAATGCCAGCTTAGACCCTCTAGGCTAGGAAAGCTCTCTTCAAGGGAGAATAGGCGTGCTATACAGCAAGTCTGTGATAAGATGAGGAGGCATAAGGAGGAGGACTCACCCTGCCAGACCACCGACACAGGTATAGAAACCCCCTGTACTCCTAGAGCTGTCCTACGTTGCTCTAGGTCTACCTCCTTAGACAAAGTAGACTCTCCTACTACGCCAGCCCTTTCCTCCCCGACTCTATAATGGTAGGACACTAGACAAAGAGGAATCGATGCCTACAGATCCTACAAATCAACGTCCATAAGTCGGCCGACCACTAAGAACTCCCTCTACAGCTTGCTCATGAGAGCTGAATAGATATTATCCCTGTTTAAAAGCCCTATATCTATCTTGGGGAGATAGAGCGGCGTATTACAAAGTGGCACCCGAACTATAAGTGCTTAGCCCCTATTTGCGACTGGGAGGCTGGCCCTCCAAGAGCTCTTACCTTCCTACGTAAGGGAGCTGGACTAAGGGCTAATCAATGCTCCCCGACTAGCGCTGGCATACAAAGTAGAGACCTTGTTCTACTTGAAATCTACCCCTCTGCTGGCCCCCCGCTAAGGATCCTTAACGTCTATAACGCCCCAGTTGGCGCTCTAGGAGCAGGCAACGCTCTTGAGCTCACTATAGGATCTCGATCTTTAGGGAAAGGGTCCCTCTTTCTAGTAGGGGACCTTAATATAAAGAGCCGTACTTGGCAACCCGAGTATCTTGGACATGAAAGCCCTCTAGCCTCTAGGCTCGTCGACTAGGCGGAAGACAGGGGTCTACAACTCCTGACCACTTTAGAAACCCAAACCCACTCCCGTAGCAATACTCTAGACTTAGCCTTCTGCTCTAGCGAGCTCTTTCAAAAGGGTGCTTCTACTAAGGTTAACCTAGCCTTTGACAATGACTTAGATCACCTCCCTTGTCTAACCCAGCTACCTTAGATCGGTAGTCCTATTCTTAGGAACCCACCACTTAAGTTTAGCTCTATAAACCACCTTGCCTTTCACTCGACTCTTGAGACCCAACTTGACTCCGGCTAGCTCTTTCAGCTTCCGGACCAGCCTCAAGTAAGCGACTTAGACTCTCTTGCCTCCTATATTACAGGAGCGCTATATAGCGCCTATCAGGCTAGCGCTAAGCGAGGTCTTGGCCACGGCTTTGGACACCCCTGGTGGTCGGAGGAGTGCCGGGCCCTCGCTAGCCAGATTAAGCGAGACCGACGACTTAACAATTTAGAAGGAATAAACTCTACTCGGAAGAAGCTTCGTAAGGAGATTCGGAAGGCTAAATGCCTATACTTTAGAGACCTAATCAACAGAGCTATCGAGAGTAAGGACGTCTTTAAGATCTGCAAGTGGCACCGAAGCACTGGGTCCTATACGTCCCCTCCTCTTAGACGTATAGACAGGCGGATTGGCTTCTCTACTAAGGAAAAGCAAGAAATCCTAGTACAAGACCTTCTGAAAAATAAGGCTAAAGTCGGAGACATCCCCTTTGACTCCCCTGCTGTTCCTACTTGCTAGTTACCCTAGGCCCCTATTACTTTACTAGAGGTTAAGGAATCGATCCTAGGCAAAGCGTCGACTGCCCCTGGAGAAGACAAGCTAGTAACAGTGATCTTTAAGCTAGCTTAGCCGAAAATCTCTCACCTAGTCTTCGCTCTCTATAAAGGTTGCCTTAAGGTTGGGTACTACCCTAGAGCCTTTCGGTCAGCGATCGTTACTATTATCCCTAAGTTAAACAAGAAGGATAAATCGTCTCCGAGAGCCTACCGTCCTATCTCGCTCCTCTCTGTACTAGGAAAAGGGCTGGAAAGGCTTCTTGCTAAACAGATCTCGTGGATTGCGATTAAGCAAGAAGTGCTTAGCCCTAACCAGTTTGGGGCCCTCCCTCTTAGAGCGGCCACAGACCTGACTACCTGTCTTACATACGATATAGAGAGGGCTCTAAGCGAGGGCAAGGAGGCCTCTCTTCTTACCCTTGATGTAAAAGGAGCGTTCGACGCGGTCCTACCTGGCCGTCTTATTAGGAGGCTCCGTGAACAAGGCTGGCCTAGAGAGGTTATAGCCTGGGCTACCTCTTTTTTCTCCGAGAGAACTATACGGGTTAAGCTTGATGGACAAGTCGGCGACAAGACCCCCCTTAGATGTGGCCTCCCGCAGGGCTCGCCTATTTCTCCGATTTTGTTTATGTTATATATACAGCCGCTTTTTACCCCTGGACTAGGGACTCTCCCAATACTACTAAGGTTCGGCTACGCCGACGAAGTTGCGCTCCTAGCTATAGGAGCTAGTAGAAAGGAGAATATAGAGACTCTTATAGGACAAGTAGAGGCTGCTCTTGAGTAGGGTACTAAGGAGGGGGTTACCTTTGATAGTAATAAGTCTGAGCTAATCTACTTCTCTCGGAAAAGGCGACAGAGGGAAAGAGGTATCCGCCCTCCTCCCTCTATTATAGTCGGAGAAAGAGTAATCCCCCCCTATAAGGAGCTTCGGTAGCTTAGTGTCTTCTTTGACTCTCGACTATCCTTCTACGGACATGTTAAGCGAATAGCGGCTAAGGCTACAATTGTTACTACTACGCTAAATAGTACTACAAATACAGTCCGAGGCTCAATCCTCTATCTTCTAAAGTAGGCGGTCACAGCTTGTATCCTCTTAGTCGCCTACTTTCGTAGCGAGACCTGGTTCCTAGGTCGGACCCGTCTACAAGGCCTAGGAAGGAAGCGAATTAGGAACGGGATTAGCCGACACCTCTCGACCTTAGACAAGGTAGTAAGTAAATGTAGGAGGATAGTCCTCCCGGTTTATAAAACTACTCCGACGTCAGTTCTTCTAAAGGAAGCTAGGCTTCTTGCTTCTGAAATCACCTTAATCGCTAAGAGCAAAGGGCTTAAAGCAAGGATTAGGCGACTCGACCCTCTACACCCGCTAAAGAGATGTCTAGATAACCCTTGTAGTAGTTCAAGGCTCCTTTATACACAACGGAGGGCCCTCCCGGTCTCTAAGAAGATAGACCTAATATAACTAGCCCCGTGGCTAAAAGGGTTCGATAGAGCCAAAAGGCTCGCTGAGGTAGCGGGTCCCTCTCCTCTCAGTAATAAGGAACAATATAAGGCAGACTTTCTCTCTTTTCTACAAACAGTTCCGCCCTCTGACCTAGTTGTCTTTACAGATGGCTCCCGGCTCGACTAGGGCGATTCAGGGGGAGGGCTATGCCTAACTAGGGGCGGGGTTGTCCTTGATACTAAGGCCTATTCCTTTGGTAGCTCTCTAGAGATCTACGACGCCGAGGCTAGGGCCGCCCTGTACGGACTCGAGCTAGCGATTAGCTCCCTCTTTTGGGAGCAGGCAGAGAAGTGTTGGTTTTGCCTAGATAACCTCGAAGCGACTCTACAGCTCACCTACCAGTCTCTCGGCACCTCATAGGAAGTCTTTAGTAGGGTCTACCAATATATAACTGCCTTTCCTAATAAGATTAGTACTAGGTGGTGCCCTAGCCACATTAGCATCCCCGGGAATGAGATAGCCGACAAGCAGCAGGACTCGGCGCTCGCAACCCCTCCCCCCCCCCTCTTCTACCCTCCCGCTTTGTACAGCGACCCTTAAGCGAGGTATTAGGGAAAATA
>UNPT01000386.1:0-49217 GCA_900536445.1 Hymenoscyphus occultus | reverse complement strand
GAGCAGCGGCTCGTTGTGAGTATCCTTCATTAAGGAGGGTCTTAAATCGCACGCGAGTTGGGGTCTCATGTGTCCAAGGCATTGTCGTGATGTCTGCTACATACAAATTTGGGTGGGAGTGTCATTAAATGGGTGAGTGGTACACAGGTTCTACGAGTTTCGATGCCACTCACCGCCCGACGGGGGTGGCCGAGTCCCACTTGTGACCCCCTTACGTACAGTATAAACTTGACCGCGACCGTATCCTACTGTGGTATAGACTTTCTACGAGTACTATACCGTCAAACACCCCCCTCAATCCCGACCTCAGGGTCGAGTCTGTGCTCAAGACTTAAGGAGAATTTCGACCGCAAGGATTCAATGCTACAAATGCTAAAACAAATGCCAAAAAATGTTCCGATTGACAAAGTAATAGTACAATCCCCTTTCACTCCCCTTTCGAACGTACGCCGAGATCTGACTTACCCTAAAAGAAATTCAGAGCAAGGGCAGTCCAATGGATATTGGTGAAGTGTAGTTCAGGGCCAGACTGAGGGTATCTACAGTCCGACCCTCGTATCGATTTTTGACAGTCCGAAGTTTACGTCAGTTCAATGGAGTTATACTTTGAAGTCGAGGGGATTTCCCAACAATGCCAAATGCTCAAGCAAGGTATACGCGCTCGGGAATTATGCTTAGAAAAGCCATTCCTAGGAAGTATCTACTACTTGTTGGCTTCAGAGTATATAGTAGTTAAGTCTTTATAGTAAGGTGTGATTAGTAAGAGTTTTTTCGACCAATCAGAGAATTAATCCAAAAAATGCTAAATCTTCTGATTGGTCGACAAAACTTTTACTAATCAACCTCACCTGACCTCACTATAAAGACTTAATTCTTATATACTCTGAAGCTAACAAGTATCATAGTTCACAATTTTCTTTTCTACTTACAGTATTCTCCGATTATTTTCACGAAAAAAAAACCCCGAACGAAGTGTCCGTATAATAACAATAATCAACTTACCCTGATGGTTCCATCTGTTACGATAGGATTGTGTGTTCATATCGAAGCACTTCTCATATCACTGGATCCACTTCTTTGACGTGGCTTATTTACTTTTTCTCCCCTTCAGAGTCTTTTTCTTATACGGAGTATAGAAAGGAGTACCGTTCGTTCCAAAAGAAAGACTGTCACAACTGGCATAGAGGGTCACGTGTAATCACGTGACCCGACTCAAACCCCACACATATAACGGAGTTTTCTCGTCTAATTCCAGGCTCCTTAGAGCACTTTCACCTACTTTGACAGACTATTTGTACGCGATAAAGACCATGAAGAAGAGTATGGACAATATTGACATTGGAAAACCGTGCTACTATTTCGTCCCAGGCGTATTCATTATGACTTTCTTAAGGTACCTTAGTGAAGAACAAAGTAAGAAAGGTAAAAACTCCGCTTTGTGATGTCTAGAAAGAATTATACTATCAATTCTTGTCCCGCCGAACTCCAATAGTTTTCTCGAATTGGCTTATTATAAAAACTACTAGAGTTTACCTAGGTAGTACTTTATGTAATGAGCATTCATAGTATAACTAGTTATGTTAAGTAGTAGTACTAGCTTAAGTAAAAACGACACGGATCTCTAGCGCGCTCCTTGTCCTACCAGGAATATATGTGGCCTAATTAGGGGCGTGTAAAGTAGTGTCTGGAAAACCCTATCAAAACACATAACTGAGTTCTATATAACTTCTATACTAGCTGAAGAAAACTTATATAAACTTAGTGATTTCTTGTTTATAGATAATGCCATGTTTAAAGTAAAACTCCGACCGTAAATTCTTCCTATATATCTATATAAGAAGAGACGCGTTTGAATCAGGGGCTCGCTAAACACGAAAGAACAGGTTGGCGGGACAAGGAGCGCGGACGAGATATTCATCTACCCTACCGAGCCTACACACTAAGTCACTCTAGCATTTCACTCCTAACTCCTATTTCTACACGCTACTTCATGTCCGGTCAAGACATATATACACTTCGTCATATTAAAAGTTATAAGAGAACACGAAATTAATTCTCTTAGTAGGGTAGTATATTTAGCATAATGGTTCCAGCAAGGACGTTTTATACTCAACCCCTTACACACATCTCTTCGTAAAAGGAAGCTATCCGCTAATATGGGAGATTCCAATGCGGACGAGAAAGCTGGATATGTTCTTAAGACGTTCATCAGATGTAAGAGTGTTCTTATTCGCGAAATTAGTTTTGGACTTACATCGTTCGAAATGCCGGCCAGTCTATTAAATATTGACGGCTATCTAAATTATTGTAAAATAGTACACTAAGAAGCTTGTCCTATGTATTCACAGTCTATATAATCTATTGCATGGAACATGTGTGTGGAGTGCTAAGAGTGCCAGGATAACTAGGAAAGAGCTATATTCTAATAACTATCCATTTAACTACTTTGGACAGTAGCTAGGGTTACATAACCCTAGAGTAAGCTCCCCATTATTACTAGAATCGTACCGAATGAAGCCAATGGATGTAGCCAGACTACTTATTCCATATAATGAAAACCACTCGTTAGAACCTACTAATACCCTAGATAAAGTAGCTTTAATCAGATATTAGATATAAATAGATTGAACGGTCACTACCTAGTATGTCGATTACATATAAGAAGAATCTTCAACGCCCCGATCTAAGTCTCGACCTCGCTAGTTTCGTTAAAAATTGGAGTTAACCTGTAATCTTAGGGAAGACTTCGAGCATGTTTACTCGCTTCGCTAATACTTTTTAATCAATATTATAGAAAAGGCTTCTTTTGAACACCCTTTACATCATGATTAACAAGGAATGTAGTTTGGTGAAAGTGGTGTATTAAGAACGTGACTGATTCTTTGCCGTAGCAAGTTCGAGAAGCATCTAGATTCACCACTGTTCTTCTTTTAGCTGGACGATTTCAAGTCAAGAAAAATACCGCGAGCCTCACAAGTGGTTAGTAAGATATACTAGAGTCCGACAAATATCCCTCGGGTGGTTCTTGGGTGCAAAATGAAGTTTTTACTACCATTAGGCTCGAGTATACTCGAAAAACCCAATATTACAGGACACTAGGTACCTATTCCCCATAATTACGAGATGATGTCTAAGAGTAAGCAAAAAGAAAAGAGCACTAGTTTCTGATGAAGACTCTGCGATTGATCACTGACTAACTGCAAAGAAGCCTGATATTAATAACGACGTGAACACAGTGAAAATGCCAAAGAGTAATATTTAGTGCGTCTTCCTACTGCGCTTAGTTGCATATAGTCAGCGGAAGCAAGTGCAACGCTTGGCACACACATATCACTCTTAACTACGATATAGCGCCCCGTCCACCTGTCGGAAAGACATATAAATAGTATAGGCTTATAGGTAGAATTAATTATTATCCTATACTAAAAGAGAATATTTTTTTTAATTTAAGTTACGTGCAATACGGACGAGTTTACGTGTTCCTATACCTTAATCAATTTTAGTAGGGTACGTACGTAACGTAACTTTATACGCCGGGCACTCCCGAGTACGTCCACGAGTACTCCTTATATACTTTCCTTTATTATCTATTATATTATAGTACGCTATAGCTAGATGTAGCTTGTACTTTATTACATCCTAGAGCTAATCAGGGGCTTCTTTTTAAGCCTATATATAACCTTGTATCTTAAAAAATAACAGTAATATAATAATATTAACCCTTTACATTATACTTACTTCTACGTTATACTTGCTTCCGCTAACTATAAGCGACTGAGCGCAGTAGGAAGACGTACTAACGGTTATACAGAAAAACCTGGCTATAAGGATACTAGATATAAGGATAACCTCGGTTATATCCTTACAAAACTTACCCCCGCGAATATCCTTATATCCAGGTTTTTCTGTATTACACTTTGTATATGTTAGACAAATGGATTGGACATCGTTGTTTTCTGCAGGATTTATCACCCTTAATTACCAGGGTAACTTTATAACTCTGTGAGTCTATAATGTAGTGTTACCATTAGCTTTTTCTACAAGCACAGAAAAAATATACCCTCTCCTCTATTTAGTAATGGTAAATCAGAATATGTTTGTCAGAAGTAAATGTTATTGAAGTCAATATTTGACCCATGCCAAGCCATTCAAAGCACCGAATGATAAGCGAAGTATAAATCGACTACTAAATCAAGACCCGCCACGGCTTTCATTCATTTTCCGCTTACTCGTAATCTATAATGGACTTGAGTATGATACAAAGTGGTGTTGCCATTAGGTGATGCTGAATTCTTGGCTGATGTTGCTCTTGAAAAACCGCTCACAAGAGGTTGGTGAATTGTGATTTCCTATCAATTCCTTAATTTTCTCAGATCAGGATCTGTTGAGCCATGGCAAAATTCAATTGCCGTGTGATCCCAAGACTCCGGTTCGTCAAATTACGCTCCACAAGTTCACCGTGTCTATAAAAGGGATTGCCAAGAGGAACTCCAGCATGATTTTCAACCGGGTAAGCCGTGAAATCACCGACATGGTGCAGCAACCTTGGGAACATCATGCTAAATTTATTTCGCTGGAGCCTTCTGCTATTCTTGTTTAGCAACCGCCGACATTTATTCTCCTGTAAATCAAATACTTGGATCGTTGGGGCTGTCGACTAGAAAAGTCTTGCCATCGATTTTGAGTAGTAGTAACAACCTTTATTGACGTGTATATAAATGAGGTTAAAGAATGTTATGAGGTTTGAATCGATTGGTGGCATTTCAATGACGAGTGAGTATCGAATAATAAGTTGTATAATAATGGAATAAAGATAATTTAGGAGTAGCTTCAGTTATAATGCTAATCCGAGGCGTCTAACCAGAACGCGACGGCTTATATATCGCGTGAACCACGCTCAATTTTTCACTAATTGCTTGTAAGTATAAGATGGAATATCTTGCGAACTGACTTTTATTAGCAATGACATCACTCAGTCCCTCTCTGTCGCCACTTGTTATCTATACAGCTTTAGCACGGATATCGATCAGACTTTGTCCACGTCTTGGAACGAACTTGACTATCGATACTATCACTGAAAATTCGATCGCAAACTTTTTGGACCAACGTCATTGTCCTTCTCGGTGACCCCGCCCCCACCATCTTGCCTTTTGTTCTTGAAAATTCCTAAGGCTGAAAACTTTGACAAGAGGAGCCTATAAAGTCTTGCCCCTAATCCACAGTCTACAGGGTCATTGCTAGTATCACTGGAATACAAATCCAGAGTACCGTACCTTAACTGTACCTGTAAACTTCATGTAAAGCTATGTTGAAGCGTGTCTGATGGAATTAGTTTGAACTGGTAAGAAGCTTAGGATAAACTGTGAGGGGAACATGGAAGATAAGGAAGAGTTTAGATAAGAATATACCGAAGAAAAAGCATCTAGAACGTTATCTGATTCAAATGTGAGGGCCCTTATCTAAGAACATGGCAGGTTCAGCCATTCCCCACCCTCCTCCCTATTCGTTTCGTGAACCCCTGCCCATGGGGAAGCCAAGCGAGCAGGTACAACCCTCCTCAAATGAGTTCGTATTGCAGTATATATTGAAGAGGAAAGCCAGTGGAGAGAACTTTTTTCTCACCACCCGTTCTCTTTCCTCTTTTGAGTCCTTTATTTATTTCTTATTTTATTACACTCTTTTTCAACCACATTCTTTTTCAAGGGACCCGTTATATAACACTACTTACTTCTTCTCAACTTAATCGATTCTTATTCTCAACCTAATCGATATTCATTTTCACCGTCAAGATGCAGCTTTTCAAAGTCCCAACCTGTGTCCTCCTCATCGCATCCGTTCTCGGGGCCAACGCTCTTCCCGTTGCAGATGGAGCAGCAAACGAACTCCAAACTCGCGAGTAAGTTCCCAGTACATCCCAGTTTGCATTTTCCAACCAGTTATTTCAGACCCAGCAAGCCTGTGCCCTACGTGCGAACAGAAGGCCCTCTCCTAATCATCAATTATGGGGGAAAACCCAAGCCAAAGCCAAAACCTCAGCCAAATTCTCAGCCAAAAAAGCCGACCATAGCTGACAAAATCAAAAGCGTGTTTAGCAAAGACACCGTCCAGATTGAAGCCCGCGAGGCCAGAGGAGGTGGAGGAGGAAGAGGTGGTGGTGGCGGCGGCGGCGGAGGAGGAAGAGGCAGTGGTGGTGGTGGTAGAGGTGCAATTAGTGGAAGTAGGGGAGGAGGAGGAGGAGGCGCTGGAACAGCGAGAAAGACTGAAGATGAGGAGGAGAGAAGAAGAAGAAAGGCCAAAAAACTCCACGCAGGGTTCTAGTAGCGTGGATCACATGTAACTGCGAGGGCTTCATTACGAATAGGTCGTTCTCAAAAACATTTTGTTTCTGTGGCTATCGTTATTTTCGAGAAGATTCACAAACCACTAATTCCGAAAACCTTCTTAATCTCCAACTTTGTCTATATGAGCTTCCTTACCACAGATTCTAATCCATAAATTTCATGAACGTAACGAGTAAAGTGATTTTCCTTACCATCTGCCTTTTCTCTATGGCTTACTATTTTCACTCGATAGAAATCGAGTTTCTGCTGTGATAAATATAGACCAACTCATGCTAGCCAAAATAGAACTTACTGGGTGAGTTATATATCAAAATGAAAGAAACAACAAAAATATAAAACGCCTTTGTAGCAACTTTACTCCCAAAATATACCGATCCTTTTTCCAGGCCAGGTAATTTGAAAAAAAAAAAAAAGATTCATCTTAGTAAGGCCCAAAAAGCAAGTAAGGAGCAAATTGGTCATATCAAGGTTATCACGCCTTCCTCTATGACCCATTTTTATTCTATTTATTTTGAGCAATCGATAAAAATGATCAAGAATCAGGAATCCCGAATTTCCGACATAATTGTTGTGCTTCTGATGAAAGATTAGGCTGACTAATTGGGGTAGTCTACAATATGTTACACCACATTGCCTGCTGTGATACAGACGTGGCAAGCCCAGCCGTTACAGTTCAGTCCGATCTTCATGGCCCCTCCAAACCTTAATTGTACAAGCAGCGACCATCATCGTCCGAACACCCTAAGCGAGCAATCCCATGACTTTCATTGGTCGAAGAACTCTATTTGTACCCACGAGGTTGAATGTGTATATACACGCCCAGATCAGGGGCTTTCCTTTGCCAAAACGTGCCCACTGAGAACTGGTTCGATTGTAATTTATCCTGCCGTTGAAGACTGCGAAATTGTTAGATGCTGATTTCATGATTGGCCGTGGCCAACTCCGAATACGAAACCCTGCCAAGTAGGCGTGCTTCGAAGTCGACCATCTTGTCCAGTATATATAATTGCGAGACATTTCCTTCAAGGGGACGTTTCTTACCATTTCATTCTTTCATACCCCACTTTTTACTTTTAGGAACTGTAGCAAGTCTACTGTTTCACTATCAGCACTTTACTACAAGCAGCTGGATTCTGTCTTTTACCAACTTTCGATTTCTGTTTTTTTGTTTGAGCAAGGCACTTCCAATACTATACAATCATTGCAATCATGAAGTTCACCAACATCCCAACTACCCTTCTTCTCCTCGCTTCGGTCCTCTCGGCTAATGCTAAGCCCATTGCTAAGCCCAATGTTGCTAAGCCCATTCCAACCGTTCCAAACCCCAACTCGACCGAACTGTACGTTTTACCACCTATCTCATTCCTCTGTCCTCTCACTAACAATTATCATTAAAAGTAATAAACCCAATTCTGCACCAGTGCCGAACTTTAAACGAGAAGCCAAGTATATAGAGTCAGAACCTCTTATCCTCAACGATCCGACCGTTAAGGAAGGGAGAAGTGTGGATACGACAGCGAAGAGGCACGACCATTCTGACGAAGCGCCAGAATTTGAGACCGCACCTGGCTCGAACAATCCCACCTTCACTGGGGGAGCGGTCAACGTTGTTGAACGAGAAGCCAAGGATATGGATACGACAGCGAAGAGACACGACCATTCTGATGAAGCGCCAGAATTCGACGATCCGACCGTTAAGGAAGAGAGAAGTGTGGATACGATAGCGAAGAGACACGACCATTCTGATGAAGCGCCAGAATTCGGGACCGCACCTGGCTCGAACGATCCCACCTTCACTGGGGGAGCGGTTAACGTTGTTGGACGAGAAGCCAAAGAAGGGAGAAGTGTAGATACGACAGCGAAGAGGGACGAACAACTGGAGACTCGGAACGAAGACGAAGGGCTCAAGGCAGAGAGGCCACCTCCAAAAATCCTTCGCTCGTCTTTAACCGACAAGAGAGCTCAACTCACCGGAGAACCTGCGAATGATAAGCCCATCGGGTTCGAGGGCTTAAAGACCAGAGCTGCCAATCCTCAAGGAGTAAATCCAGTGGATTCCAAGACCACTTCTCACCCATTCGGCTTCGATAAACTACTCAACGAACTCAATAGCAGGCAGGACAACGAAGACACGGAAACAAAACGCGATCTCGATCTCGCCGCCCGTCCCAAGCGCAGTCCGCCTGCAACGAGAACCCTTAACACGAGGAAGAATAAGGATATCGGGAATCATATCTTGTTGCCTGGCCTACTACCACTACCACTACCCAGCGGCACGCCTATCCACCAGGAACCGCATATTGTTGGGGATATCTAAGGGAGTGGTTGAGAAAGGGTCCTCTGATAATGGATTGCTTGAGGCTATTGGGTGTGTTTTTTTGTAGGACTACTGTAGTTTAGTTGGATTATTGGGATGATTTGAATGAAATGAAATGAAATGAAATGAATGGATTGAAGTTGGGAATTTGAGGCTGGTTGATGTAATTTTGTTAGTTAGGTGATACCTATGTTTATCTCAGCACCCAGACCCTCTTTATAAAGGCTTCAAGTGGTGGCCTCCCGCTCCCCCCACGTGACTTACCCGCTCCCACCCAGGCCCGTAGCCTGTTACGGAGCTGGAGCTCCATCACATGTTGTTGGTGCCTTGGAGGCCTGAGGCCGTCATACCCCCCTTTATCTGTCGTTCGAACCTTTGGTCTTGGTTCTTCACTTTGAATTCTAAGTAGTAGGTTAGAAGAAATATCGAGTCTGTTACAGGAATAAGGGAAAAATCTATATTAAGATAAAAGTATTATACTAGATTATATATTCTATATAAAACCCATATTCGAGAGTCTCTAGAGAGTTTAAAAAACTCTACTTTCCCCTCTAAGTTAATAAATATAATTTTAAGCCCTTAAAAATAAGTATATTAGAGCTAATTATATATATATAAAGACGTATATAAGCTTAAAAGATAGCGCTTAATTAACTCTATAATATATTAATTCGCGAGCTAAATATAACTATAGTATATTAAGTTATTTCGAAGTATTCAATTCTAGGTAAATATAAATAAAGTAAGAATAAAAGTACTAATGTAACGGTTCTGACCGTCACGTGCTATCTCAGCCTTGACTAGCGTGGCTTGGCATCACACCTTGTATTTAGGTGTAACGAATACTCAAACTGGCTAACTAAACTTGGCTGGGTGTTCGCTGGTTAGTATACTAGGATAAGAAGAGGACTATCGGGTTATTTACTTGGAAGTGAACTCGTTACTTGTATCAAAGATATTAAACAATATAACAAGATTAATAACTAAGTTGAGCACGAAGCTCCTATCTAATGGCAGACGTGCTAGTCTTTATATAGAACCTTCGCTTTCCTTGATCATACTAATCACTCTAATCCGTATAATCCTGCTTAGTGTTGCTCACTTAATTAAGCATAATCAAGTCTAGTCACGTAACAGTGACCAATAGAAATCCTTGGATCGCTTAGCTAGTCTAAGCGATCCCTATTTACTATAAGAAACCTGGATATACCTGTCGAGGGTTGTGCCTCTTATTATGACAAGTATTACGTGAGCACGTGATTTGTGACACTATCCCCTTTTTAGCTTAGCTTGGTCCCCAAGCTTAAGTACAACCAAAGAAATATCGTTAGAAGGCTATTAGCCTTTCTTCCCTTTAATATGTCCTCTAAGAAATCCTACGATCGCAACGTCCTTTTCGATCGAATTAAGAACTGTGGAAACTTCGCGGTAATATATTACTCCTATTATTAAAAGAATAACAGAGTCTATATTATATCTTCTAGTACCTCTCGTTGTTCTAAGTGTATCTGTACTAAGAGGACGAAGTGTAATAGCGAGCCGGAATTTCTAATAGGTTAGGACGCCCTTACGAGACAAGTAGAGAAGCTAGAGGCAGAGGAGGAAGAGGCTATAGCGAAAATACTACGACTTCGTAAACAAAAGAAGATAATCGTTCGTCGGCAGAACAATATACTAGCTCGTAGATTCAAGTCCCTTGAGGAACTTAACGCTACTAAAGAACGGGAGAGAAAAGAGAAGGAAGACTAGGAAAAGAAAGAGCAAAAGGAAAAGGAGGCGGCCCGGCTGGCCGCCCTTCTAACCCCTACTACTTCCGATCCTTTCCCTGAACTAGGTCTTAATCCTACCTTCTTCGAAACTCTCTCCGGTAATCCTAAGATATAGGCAACCCTAGGTTTCAATAGTAGAACTCTTAGAGTTCCTCTAAGTACTAGGTAATATTCTTTTTAGGTTCCTAAGTGTTCTCTGAGTATAAGTAATCTAACTATTTAATTAAGTACTTAATCTGTCCTCTAATAACGCTATAGTTAAGAATCTTCTCGACCTTATATTCGGCGTTTAGGTTAACTAGTTAAATCTCTATATATAGGGCTAGTAGTACTCCCGGTAGTGCTAGTTCGAGCAAGGATATATAGAATACTAGGTAGATGTTTATTGTCTCTAGTAATACTAATTTATAATTTAATAGTCCTCTAACCTTCTTAATTTTAAATAGTCCGAGTTTCTTATAGTCTAGTTTGTTACTTAGTCTCCTTGTATTAATGTTTTTTCGTATAAGGTAGACTTTATCCCCCTTTATTAACGTTAGCTCCTAACTACGTCGTTTATTATAGTAGTATACGTTTCTTTCTACTACAAACTACAATTTACTTACTAGTTCTATATACAAACCTTTAATCTTCGAGACCTAGATATAGGCAAGTTGATTATCTATTGTCGTAGCTAATAGTTCTTAATACGCTTCTAATTTATACCTAAAGTTAGCGTAGAATAGCGTAATAAGTATTATTTCCGTTATTAAGCTATTATATACGAATTCTGCCAATAGTAGTAGTTTAACCTAATCGTCCTATTAATAATTTATATAATAACAAAGGTATATCTTAACTACTTAATTCATATATTCGTTCCCTCCATTTGTCTAAGGGTGAAATACTATCGATAGCTTTCTTTTTACTCCTAAGCGCTCTGTGAGTACTATCTAGAACAATGAGGTAAAGAGCTTGTCTCTGTCCGAGATAATCTCTTCTAGTAGTCTATACTTCGAGACTACTTCCCTAAGGAATGCAAATACTAGTTCCTCGGCTGTACTTGACTCCTTGTATAGTACTAGGATCATGTATTTCGTTAGCCTTTCTATAATAACTAGGATCGAGTCGTACTCGACACCTGTTATCGGATCCTTAGATTTCGGTAATTTTATAATAAAATCCTAAGAGATCGACTTCCAAGGGGTTAGTAGTATCGGAGTAGTGCCTATCTGTCCGTAGGGTACATAGCGGGAAGCCTTGCTCCTAATACAGGTATTACACTCCGCTATCACTTCCTTAACTACGGCCGCTACTTTCTTAATGTAGTAGTTCCGTCTAATTCGTTGGAGAGTTCGGCGAATTCCTTGATGTCCATAGGCCGGTGCTATATAGTACTCCGTAATGAATTCTTTTATATATGAATCCGGGACCTAGGTCTTGCCGTTCTTTGTCCTTTTAATCTTGTCTCGTAACTATACTACTCTGATTTTATTGTCCTAAGGGCTCTCCCTGGTTATAGTAGCGATTTTATAGATCGTTAGGGCAAGGTGTGACGACACGTACGATATGTTGCCCGTGGGCGTCCAAGGTGTAGGTTATGGAATCGTAGAACTGTCTATTCGAAGATTCTAAGCTGAGGAGAAGAGGAGAGCTCGAGAGAGCTCGAGTTTAAGTACATGGTATGGGTCGCTGAGCGACGCCACGTGATACAAGTGGCACGTGATGGTCAGGACCGTCACACAAGGTCTCTGTTCTTAAGAGTCTTTAAGATTATAATCTTTTTGTACTCCTTATCTCCTTCGTAGCCTAGTTTCCGGCTAAGCGTATCTACTTGTACGTTTAACGTTCTACTAATATAACGAATTACGATGTTAAATCTAGCGAGGATTTGCGACTACCTAGCGAGTCTCCTATTACTAAGCTCCTTAGTTATTGTAAATGTTTTTAGATTCTTATAGTTAGTAAGGATAGTTACCTAGTACTTTATACCCTAAAGGTAAATCTTCTAATACTCTAAAGCTAGGACTATAGCGAGGAGTTCTTTCTTAAAGATACTATAGTTCTACTAAGCTGAATCTAATGTTTTCGAGAAGTATACGACAGGTATTAGCTTCCTGTTCTTATTGGGCTATAAATGTACAGCTCTAATAGTAGTGTCTAAAGCATCTGTCTCAATAGTACTTAGTTTGTCGACGTTATAATTCCTAAGGATTAGTTCCTTAGCAAATCGCTTCTTAATTTCCTGAAATACTTGTTCCGTCGCCTTGTCCTAGGAGAATGTCTTATCTTTCTTAGTTAAGTCTATTAAGGGTTTAGATAATCCGGCGTAGTCCGCTATAAACTATTAACAAAAGTTAGCGAATCCCTAGAATAATTAGACGTCCTTAACGTTCTCGGGTAATTTCTATTCTACGATTGCCTTGATTTTGTCTAGGTTAACTTCTATTTGACTAGGGCTAATTATATATCTAAGGAAGATAGTACGAGTTACTCTAAACTCGTATTTTAATAACTTAAGGCGGGAGTCTACGGCAGCGAGTCTCCGTAAGACTTCTCTAACGTGTCCCTAATAGTCTTCCTTTCGTTCTAAATATACTAGAATGTTATCTAGGTAATAGATAATAGTTACTCCTAGAAGGTCTTCTAGAATACTATTGTTTTGTCTCTAACAAGTAGCTAGTACGTTCGTAAGTCCGAATAGTATTACATTATACTCGTAGAGTCCTAATAGTAAGACGAATGCCGTCTTCTATTTATCTCCCGGCTTAATCCTAATTAAGCCGAAAGCGTTTTTGTAATGGGTTAGTACCCAGGATAAAGCACGGCTATGGAGTAGCTGTGCACACGCACGTGCCTTCCCCTCTTTTTGTACCTTACCGCTATATCGTTAACGCTTAGAGCAAGAAGCTCTGACTAGGCATCAGAGACTTCACTAGTACGAAGAGTCTTCTCTTCTCTTCTCTTCTCTCTTTAGCTTATTCTCTTTGGAAATACATTACCTTTCACTTGTACTGTACACTTTACATGTGACCCGTGACATATACTTTACTTACTTCCGCTAACTATAAGCGATAGCTTCGTACCTTAAAGGCTAGGGAGTTTTTTTATAGCGTAGTATAACTATATTCTAGCGCTAATACGCCCGGACACGTTCTAGAAGCGTTGAGCTTAGTAAGCGTTATAGAATATAAAGCGTTTCTAACTATACCTATTAATTATTTATAATAATAATAGAACTATTAGTCTTTATAATAATTAAAAAAGTTCTAATAAATAAAACTAGTAATTATTACTGTCGCGATATACCCCACACACTCGTTTAGCGATCCACTATTTGTGGGCCGCTTCCACCTTGTGCGACTACCTTAAGTACTCGTATAACTTCCACTCCTTTAGCTAGACGAACACTGAATATTAAATACGTTTTGAACCCCTTATTTGCTTTACTGTTTCGCACTTGTTATATCTCTATCCCAACACTGATCAGTGAGCGCGTATAGATCAGAGATTTTTGTCTATACAGCTACCGCTACGTAACCACTCGTATTCACCTTTTGTACAAACGGAATTTTTGCACTTGCTACCTCAAGGACGACAGCCTTTGAAGAGTAGGAATCGAAGAGTAGGACCTATCTAGACCCTTTTACTAGGTAGTCCATTTATCTTGTTTCTACTACCGTGGTAGGATCTTACGATCGAAACTACGAAGGCTCGAAATTGTACTAGCTACAACGAAAGCACAATAAAAGACAACTAATTCGTACCCCTACAAGGGAATAGTGAATACCTTAAAATCCTACCTTCCTACGAAAATTGTACCCTATTCTAGGGCTACGATTTTTTTCCCTGTCGATTTGTAGCAGCCTCTGGACTTGGCAAGGTTATAATCCGCAAAATCCACGATGCCGATAGCTCCACCAGCTCCACCTTTGACCAGCGGAACGGAACAAGAAGCCGCTGCGGAACGAGCTCAAGACATACCTAAGTCAGACGGCGGCTTAGAAATCGAAAGAGAAGCCAGCTAATATATAGAAGACAAGATTAAAGAGTACGAACAGGGTACCTATGTCGACGAAGACTAGTGGTAGGCCTTTAAAGAGGACTTCGAGGACTGGGACAGAGAGTACTTCAAGAACGTAAAAAAAGCTCTTTACTCAAAACTTCGTAACTAACTTATCTTTAATAGAGTCTGGATAGTACTAATAACTAATAATACTCTACTCGATACCCTCCTCGAGAGTCTCCACGACAAAGCTTACTACTAATGGATAACTAACGAGGCTCTTAAGATGTTCGCTAGATACCCGAATACTAATTCAGCGATCGTTAAGGGCCTTACCCACACCTACAAGAACCTAATTGTCTAGGCCAATAACCCTACCGATAAGCCTCTACCCCTCTACTAACTGCTACCCGAGCTAACTCTAGTACCTAAGCCTATAGTAGAATGGGCAAAAGAATCATCGGCGGATTAATAACTTCGACAAGAACGATAAGAACGACAAGCCTTAATACTATCACTAATAGAACGGAACGGATTCGGATCCCTTAAAGAATCCTAGTTACTATATAACAAACCCTGGGACAAGGTACCCTACGCACGCGAGACGTCCTATAGACCTAGGGACACGAGGTACACACCTGGAAATGCTAGCTTTCAAGGCAGCCCAAATGCCGGACTATTCCAAAGCTAATCCCTAGCTTTACAAGGGGACCCATCTAGTACCCTAATCCCCGAGGACCTCTAGGCCATTTTAATACTAAGTACACCCTACGGCCATGGGAAAGAACTAGCTAACGTTATGAAAATGCTTCGAGAAGACATGAAATTCGGGGCAAGAGGGGACAACTTTCTAGAACGACTCAAAGTCTTTAAAGATATTTACACCAGCGCCGACCTACCTTATAGCGCCTACCGCCTAGCACTCCCGCATATGCTAAAAGGGATGGCACTACACTTTTACGACTCCTCTATTAGGCCCCTTAATATGTCATATGACGACGCTTGTAATACACTCCTTCAACGATTCGAGAACAAGGACCATTAACTACACAGCCTATAGGAATAGAATAAGACGACCCTTAGCGGAACTAAAGCACTCTACCCCGACAAGACGTACCTCGAGTGCTTTGATCTGTTCCTCGAAAGACTCGAAACTTTGCGTCCACGCTTAACATACGACCTTCGCACTAATAGCTTCTTTAAGAACTAGATACTCCTCGGATGCCGCGATATTAAAGCATGCCGACCGGTATATAGCTTGCTAGCTAACAGGCTACCCGACTTTATTAAAACTTTTCAGGGAGCCATAACAAGTTAGGAACATGTTACGCTAAACGCGAATCCAAGGACTTACTTTACACAAAGCGTACTAAACGCGGACTAATTAGAAGACGAGACGCTGTTTACGAATCGTCGATTCTATACTAACAATCGAGGACCGTTACGCGGACTACCTCCTTACTTATCGTCTCGAGCACCCTAATATAGGGACACTCGAGACAAGAAGTGTTATATTTGTAAGAAACCAGATTGTAGGTTATATAAACACTCCTGTGAGGAATAAGCAAGCTCTTTTAATAACTTGAAATCCCGCTATCTAAATAAGTATATAGATAACCAGTTCTATACTTTCCTAGCCGAGTTCGAACCGTATGAGGACTTAACCGGCAACATCGATATAATCGACCTAGATAAGCTACTTAGAGAGGAAGATACTCGAGACGTCGAAATCTTTATTCAAGACAACGAATTAGACTATATAAAACACGATTCTACGTTCATGACTTCCCTAGGGGACATTAATGGACAGTTAGCACAAAGTATGACAACCCGCCTATATAACGAAGCATTCCTCTATACAATCTAGCCAGAACACGTTAACAAACCTACACTTTAGTACCCCGAGTTATACTTCTTCGGAATAATGATCGAAACAGGGGCCGCCGGCGTATCGTTAGTCAGATACGTACAATTCCAGGTATATAAATCCTTATATCCTAACGCTAAACTTGATAAAACAATAGCCGGAACTACTATAGTACGATATAGAATAGGATTAATATCTAACATCGGTTCCGTTATAGTAAAATCGCTAGTAGGAGACGTTACGTTCTAGGTAATACTACCAGGGATAGACATCTTGTTTATTTTATGTATTAACGACTTAGATACTCTAAAAGTTAGCTATAACAACTTAACCAAGAGCGTCACGGCTACTAATATTAACAAAGCAGAACCAGACAAAAGATATCCTACACGACGCTTGTTCGGCCACCCTTTCATTCAATAGGGCCTACAAAAGAACCTTGAGACGCTCTTACAAGGCAGACTATATAAAAATTGGCTCATAGACCTAGACCTCCGCCGCTTATATCGAAGGTTCGGCCATCCTTCCGTTAACAGGCTCTACAATACCCTTAAAAGAGCCGGGCACAAAGACGTGACGCACAAAGCGATTAAAGGACTGTCCAAGTACTATGAGGAGTGCTAACGTCACAAGAAGTCGCCAGGACGCTTTAAGTTTACAATTTATAACGACTATAAGTTTAACTTTAATATTTATTTCGATATCTTCTATATCGACGAGAAACTAGTTGGACAACTCGTAGACGAAGCTACAAGATACCAAGCTAGCGATTAGTTAAGTAACATATCTGTAAAGACCGTCTAGGAATTAATCCTTAGGGAATAGATCTACACCTACCTCGGACCCCCGGACATAATTATAACAGACCAAGGCACTTAAATGGCAAGTTAAGAATTCAGGTTATTCGTAAAGACAATGGACGTAGACGTTAAACTCGTCCTCGTAGAAGCTCATAATTCAATCGGTAGAGTTAAGCGATACCACAATATAGTACGCTATGCCTACGAGATAATATCTTAGGAAACTCTAATAACTAAAAGGCATACTCGGCTAAAGATGGCCTTCAAGGTAGTCAACGATACCGCTAGCCCTGAAGGACTTGTACCAACATTACTAGTTTACGGGGCCTATACCCGGATGAGCTACGAAGACCCCCCTTCTATAGACATAGTCCACCGCGCTATTGCCTACCAAAAGGCGATGAAGGAGGTTCGACGTCTTTATGCACAACGTTAAGTAAACGCCGGATTAAATAGTCGAAATAGTCCTATTACAAGTCACCTAAAGGACCTTCCACTGAACGCTCTAGTACGAGTATACCGGGAACACAGCGGCTAGGAAGGCCCATTTCCACTCGTCAGGCTAGAAGGAGAGACTACCGTCGTCAAGACACAAAAAGGGGACACTGATTTCCGCTTAACAGTAGTTAAGCTATATTATAAGGAAATCGAGAAACCTGAAAACGTCGAAATCCTCGGGAACCCTACTACTAACGACGATAATACTAACTAAACCGTACTATAAGTACCCTAAGTACTAACTAGGGACCTACTACGCTCCTTACGATCGAGAGTAGTCAAACTCGGAACTCCTCTAATTTTATTATTACCGGATAGTTAGAAACACGTAAGAAATAGAGCAAAAGAAGCCGAAATCCCCGCAAAATCGACTAACGCTACTCTAAAAGCCGTAGCCGGAATACCTGGTACCAATGATCGCCCGGAGAACCTGATTAAGCGAGGCCGCGGAAGACCTAGAAAACACCCTAAATCCGACGAAACCTTGTTTACCCTCGAGTCTACTACATTAAGCTAAGCGGATCTCGAAGAGATTAGAGGATTCGAGGAACTTAAGTCCTTTAACGTTATCGACGAACAAGACGTCCCGGATAATACTATTATCTTTAACTCTAGGTTTGTCAGGGACATTAAGGACAAGGGAACTCTAAAGGAGCGATAGAAGTCTCGAATGGTTATCTAAGCCTAGGGTAATAAAGAGAAAGAGTTTATTATTACTGAATCTCCGACAATTCAACGAGTAAGCTAGAGAGTCCTTCTGTCTATCGCCGCTATTATAAGAAATAGTATATATAGAAGGGATATTACCTAGGCGTATATACGTACCGGCGAGCGACTAGTACGGAGATTCTTCGCTTGGCCGCCTCGAAACCCTGAAGTGCTACAATAGTAGGGCAAAATCCTCGAGGCTATTTAGCCCTGGTATGGAATCCTAGAGGCTAGTGCTTTTTAGTACGCTCGATACTTAAAGTACTACTTAAACAAACTTAGTATGAAACTCTCGATATACAATTAATGCCTGTTCTTTACAAACGAGTTAGAAACAACCGGAGCCTTTAGAGTTATAGGACTCTAAATAGACGACTCCCTTATCCTTGCGAACGATATCTTTGCCGTAAGGGAAGAGACCAAATTTAATTCCGTAAAGCTAGAATTTAAGTCGAAGCCGAGGGAAAAGCTTACGTTATAATAACCCATGGATTTTAACGGAAGCACGATATTATTAAACAAGGACGGATTAATTATACTTAGCTAGAAGTAGAAGACAAAAGACAAACTCGCCCTCGCAAAAGGCCTAGCCGAATTCAAGGCAATTAGAGTACTCGGTGCCTATATCTCTAGCGTCTGCTAGCCTAAAGCGATTTGCGATTTATCCTTCGCCGCCTAGGTAACTAACCCTATAGACGAAGAAGTTAGTACGTTAAATAGGCGTATCTAATAGTAGATCGACAACAAGGAACGTAGCCTTAAATTTGTGCCTCTAGAGCAAAAGTCTCTAAAACTCGTCTGTTTTATAGACGGCTCTTTTGCGAACAACTAGGACCTAACGTCCTAGCTTGGCTTAGTCCTGGTCCTAATGGACCGTCACGGAAAGGCTAATATACTATACTAGACCTCGACAAAGTATAAGCGCGTTACCCGGAGCGTACTAGCCTTAGAACTATACGCTATTAGCTAGGGATACGATATAGCGATTTGCGTTAAGACAACCCTTATTCGGATCCTTAATTAGTATATCCCTCTCGAGATTTGTATTAACTCTAAGTTAGTCTACGATTGTCTTGTCAAACTCGGAACTACGAAGGAGAAGCGATTAATGATCGACGTAATGTGTCTACGTGACGCCTTTGAGTCTAAGGATATTAACTACTTAACCTAGATCGAGGGCAAGGACAATCCCGCTAATTCTATGACTAAATCTAAGGGAAATGGCGCTTTAAAATCATTGATTAATACAAACGCAATTACGATTAATACGAGCGCCTAGGTTAAAAGAAGCTAAAAGGAATGGACCGTTGTTTCTATATCTCTTTCCGTCTCCCTTTAAAGTATCGCTAGTGTCGCGATATACCCTACATACTCGTTTAGCGATCCACTATTTGTGGGCCGCTTCCACCTTGTGCGACTACCTTAAGTACTCGCACAACTTCCACTCCTTTAGCTAGACGAACACTGAATATTAAATACGTTTTGAACCCCTTATTTGCTTTACTGTTTCGCACTTGTTATATCTCTATCCCAACAATTACCTCCTAGTTATAAGAAGAAACTATTATAGTACTTAATAATTAGAAGTAGTAATTATAATAGAATAGTTACTAGGGAATCTACCTTAGAGCTACCCGCGTATAAATAGTAAAAACTACTTAGTACCGCTTCTACTCCACGAACCTTAACGCTATTAAAGTATAAGTTATAAAATCGGTCGATTCGAGTAAAATTAGTAGATATATATCTACTAGTACTCCTTAGATAAATATATAGGTACGTAGGTATAAGGGTATATAGGTATATAAGTAAGGGTATTCCTAGGTCTTAGTAAGCTAGCCTAAGCGCTCTACTAACGCTTTCGTACCTAGAACGCTTATAGAACGCTTATAGAATACTTATAAAATAGTTATATAACGCTCCTAGGATAATTATAATTAACTTAATACTTTTAATAATATAATAATTATAGATATATAATTATTACCTACTATAAGTATTATAAAATATTAATTCTTCTAGAATAATTATACTATATAATAATTATAATCTAGGAATAAAGGCTAAATTATTCTAATACTATTATAAGAATATAATACTTATATATTTATAACAAGTTAGAAATAATAGTAGAATAGTATAAAAAATCCCCCCTAGGTCTTTAAGATAAAAAGACGTACTAACTATTACGACTAATATAGAACTATATAAGTTAAATAAGTCTTACTTTATATATTACTCGTCTTTTTTAGAAAGGATCTATAGTATAAGAAAGCTTTTATCTTAGTATTACTCTTCTCTTAGCTAGCTCTTTTTTACTTCTCTACTTTTTATACCTTATTCTAATAGTTCTATTATAAGTTCTTAATAGAAATTATATATAAAACTATATTATATATTTTAATAAAGTTACTAGTAACTACTTTATATACCTTTAATTAAGCTAAATAGAATCCCTTTAGAATAAAAACCGAGAAAGAAATAAAGATTAAAAATAATAATAATACTATATATAGTTAACGTAATATAATAATAAGAACTCTTAATATAATATTAATAATTTAATTATAAAAGTTAAATTACTTAAAGAAAGTAGATAGTTAATACTAGATACTATTATATAGATTATATATAAAAAAGGTTTATATTATTTAAATATAAGTCTTTAATTCGCTAGTTCAGCTAAAAGGCGGGGCCGAGACGTACTATAATTAGCGATAGTATCTAATATTAACTATTTACTTCCTTTATATTAATTAGTACTTTTCTTATTTAGAAAAGTATAATATACGTTAATTATAATTAATTAGTTAGTTATAATACCTTTACTTATTAAGTTATTATATAAAAATCGATCTATAAGTAGTTACGCGAAGTTATTCCTATAGATACCGAGTAGTTAGTTAGCTACCTAGGTATAGAGTAGGTGCAGCTACACGTGCTCCAGCCCTTAACCCCGAATACTTGACCTCATATCGGACATTACCTTACGTAGCCTTGGCTGCTGTACCTACCTGCAGCCCCCGCCTCTCCAACCCACCAACGCTACCGCCTCATCGCCAAGTACCTTAGTTCTCGTCTGATTTCGGGAACTACCAGATACATGTCTGGAAGGGGAGAGCACCTCAAAGATAAGGTATGCATTCATGCATCCATACACCCATCTCTCCATATATGCAATACAGCCACTCCTTTGACTTGATGACTGATCCAACTCTTTAGGGCACCAGATTCCAGGTGGTTGTAGCAGGAGCTACTGCTGGGCTCATAGCAAGGTCAAAAGCCCCAGAAGAGACGCACGAATATAGACGTCCGACTGACCAGACAACAGATTCGTAATAGCACCCCTCGACGTGGTCAAGATTCGGCTTCAACTACAAACACACTCCCTCTCCGACCCATTGTCGCATCGAGATCTACGAGGCTCACCAATATACAAAGGCACCTTACCAACCCTCAAACATATAGTTCGCGCCGAAGGACTCACGGGGCTATGGAAAGGCAACATCCCAGCTGAATTGATGTACGTATCGTACAGCGCAATTCAGTTTACGGCCTATCGCACTATCTCGCTGGCGCTACAAGCGACTCTCGGAGAACGCAAATTACCCGTTGCTGCAGAGAGCTTTATTGCGGGTGCTGGTGCTGGTGCTATATCTACAACCGCAACATACCCTCTGGATCTCTTGAGGACTCGTTTCGCTGCCCAGGGAACGGAAAGGGTTTACTCGTCTCTACTGGCTTCAGTTCGAGATATTCTCCGCCATGAAGGCCCTCGCGGATTCTTCCAGGGACTAAGCGCTGGCGTGGCCCAGATTATCCCATATATGGGCGTTTTCTTTGCGACGTACGAAACATTGCGTCTCCCTATGAGCAATCTACAAATGCCGTTTGGCTCCGGAGATACTACTGCGGGTGTACTAGCTTCGGTGATTGCGAAGACGGGCGTCTTTCCCCTAGACCTGATCCGAAAACGGCTACAAGTGCAGGGACCTACCAGGTCGAAATATGTTCACAAGAATATTCCAGTCTATCGAGGGGTATATCATACCATGCAGTACATTATCAGGAATGAAGGAGCTCGAGGTCTGTACCGGGGGCTGACTGTTAGGTACGAAACATCTAAATATCTCGTCCTACTGTGATTGCGATGCTAACTGGGGTTAGTCTTCTGAAGGCGGCGCCGGCAAGTGCAGTAACAATGTGGACATACGAAAGAGTTTTGAATGGTTTGATAGAAACGAATTTGTCAAGACAGGAGCGAGAAGAACAGCACGCATAACCAGGACTTGAGATGAAATGGAATGATATTTCCTGTCAACTATAGGAAACGTCAATATTTTCTATTGTTGCTTGTTCTATTGATATGCATCGGTTCAGCATTTGACTCGGATGAAAGTGGAATATTACTGTAAGAGCAACGGCAATTCAATGTATTTCAGCATTCTGAAAAACTCGGAGATTGACGGAATTCAACAATACTTTTACATTGGACAGTCTTCGCTTACAGTGTTTTTTATTTCTTGCTTGCACCTTTGAGGATAGCGGTGTGTACACTTACTGCTACTAGTTAGCAATGACCACGTTGACCACCGATACCCCCAGGATCATGCATCTGAAGCTGCCAATGAAACCACCATGGATATTCATATGCTAACTAATCGGCTTCCTCGCTTCGCCAACGGCACTGAAAAGGCCAACGAGCCAATTCCCCAGATGCAAAAAGTCGGCATCTTCCAAAACTTTCTTGGAGGACAATTGTGGAAACTCGCGATGGCTGTCGACTCCTCCTGGTAAACGTCAGCGCGATGGACCACTACGGTAGCGAAAAGGAGGTACCTATTATGGAAAAGGTTCAACCCTACACCATAGCCTTCCAAGTCAACTAGATTTATGTGAATATATTAGAAATTAGGAAAGGCGGGGGGTAACCCGTGCTGTTCACCCTCTATACTTATTATGGGTTGATAGCTAGGGCTAGGCTTTAAGCTATCTAGGGTATGCTGGCTTACGCTACGCTACGTAAAAGACTGCTCGCGTCTTTACTCCTATTGGTGCTATTATAGTACAACCCCACTATACTTCGTATAGCCTTCTAAGCTAAGAAGATCGTCCCATATACGTGGAAGTATACTCAAGTACTAGGAATTAATAAGAGGGCATCGAACCAAGCTCACTGGGCAACCTACCGGTAGTATTCTATTTACGGAGTAAGGGATAATGAAATAATCTAGTAAAATTATAAACTAATTTAATTATATTAATCTAATCGTAAGATCCGCGAATTCATCACAAGATTTCCCGAAATAAACTCATCTGATATAGACCATGTATAGTGTCTGACCAGTGCTACTGCTTTATGTACAGCTCTAGTCAAACTACTCTTTTCCATTCGAATTCCCACGCCCCTCAAAATGTATCTTATTCGGACAATACTATCTATTTTCCCTCTCCTTTACTTATCCTTCGCACGAAACATTTTCTCCCAACAGGATTCCAATAATACCTTCCCTAGGTCTCTCAATAAACGATGGGGTCTAGAAATCACTGGCTTGCCGACCATGGGTACAAAGCCCCCAGCTCCTATTATCGCGAATGACGTAATAAGCTATATCAACCAAATCGTCGAAATGGCCCAACTAATTGTAGATTATGTCCAACCCGAAGATGCCGTCTTCCTCCAATGGTTTGGCAGTGCAACGTATTATACCCACGTGATAAGTGCGTTCCCACTTTATCTCGTTTTTCTCTCTCTCTAAAATCCTGTTTACTAACTACAAACTATAATAAGATATTTTTCGCCGAATTTCCACAATCAGAGAACACACTCATTCTCTCAGTACATTGAAAATAGAAGTGAATGCCGCGTTTGAACAGGACGACCCCGACATAAAATATCATCACGTCGAAAACCCAGGTGCGGAGTACCTTAATAAGAATAATGGCCAACCACCTATGATAAAGCTTTTCCAAGTTTGGAGAAAGCTTTATCCTTTATTAGAGACTCCTTTAATTATTCCGAGCAGAGATATCAATGACCTAAATGCGATGCTATATACCCGACAGGGTCTTATTCTCCACGAATTGTTTCACTTTGTTGGAGATACTAACATTTATGACCCTGTGATGCCGGGAGGAAAAGACCTGTGTAGGTTTTAAATGGGCGAAAATCTTATGAGGTTATACTAATGTGTAGTAGCTGGTTTTGAGGGTGGTAGTATTGTAGATGTACCGGTGTACGAAGCCGCCCGAGTCAATGAAGATAGAGTATACTTAGCATCTTCCCCCCCTTTTGTATATTTAAGACTAATATTTTGTTACAGAATTTCATGAGGGAGAATCTCGAAAAAGCCAAAACAGAGGATCTGACTTCGATTTATGCATATGGGGTAGAAGCCTGCCTTGTCTTACCTCAACTAACAGCAGGTCCACTATATGCTGTTAGTATTCCCTGCGTTATAGTATCTTATCCTCTTTCGGCAGTCATTTTGGTGGGACTGAGACGGTCTTTCCTCCTATGAAACTGTTTTGCCCGCTATCTTTGTCTCAAAGCTCGCTATTACGTATGAAAATAGTATTACTAACTTCAACATCTTCCATAGACACATAATGCCGATTCGTATACCGCCTTCACTTTTGGTAAGCCCACCACTGTTGAACTTCGCCTAATGACTATAATAATACTAATTAAAAACTAAGCTGTTTTTACGGGTTGGAATCTAGACCAAAATTGGGTACCTACATATGGGCCTTATATTGCTCAATACCAGAGGGCAGCTAAAAGAGATCCGCTTGCCAACACAAGACCGCCTTTTCGTGACATGGGACGTGATTCCGCCATAGTATACGAATGGTGGAGCGCGCTTGATAGAGTATAGAGGATCACGTTAGTCATGTATACCTTAATATATATACAAACTCCTCGCAATGAAAAGATTCTTCATTAAGTTCCTGAGGGTTAACAAGGCTCAAATGCTGAACTCTATTTGACTCTAGGTATCGAGGAAGGCAACAATGACGGACAAGCCCTGGCTAAGACCATGGAATGCTACGCTGATTAGCTATATCTTGACGAGAAAAGACATTAGTTAGTTACAGACTAGCGACTACCGTTACCCGAAAGACAAGCACTTTATCCATCATACCATAGATACCTCTTCTTGGGACTATCCTTGTGACTGGCGGAGGTGGGTTTCTGGGCCCCCATGTCGTTGAGGCTTTGGCTGCTGAATTCGAATTTTCTCGGGTCGTCGCAACATACCATCAATCCAGACCACAGCAGCACTCGAATCCAGGGGCTTCTTATCACATATGTGATCTCACAGATCGCGAGCGGGTGGCGATACTACTCAGAATAGGAATAGTCGATCCGGATGTTATTGTCCATACCATCATGCCAGGGTCTTTTACTCCTGACGATGTTCAGTATCGGGTGAATTACCAATCCACTTAGTACATCCTTGAACTTGGAAGGCAACATCCCAGAATACAAGAAATGGTCTATATCAGCCCTGCTGAGGCTGTTGGTCTTGCTTCAGGCTTCAACTCGAAGCCGGAGACGGAAGACGAAGCGATTCTATGCACTTTTGAAACCGGAACAAACGCGTATCAGCTGGCACCAAAGGGGCCGCCGATGCCCTCGTTCTCGCATCTAATGTTCGCGAAAGGACGACCACGGGAAATTTCAAGGGCCATCTTCGCACTACTGTGCTCAGGTTTCCTGGAATTTATGGACCCCGAGATCCCATGATTAGTGAGAGGTTCGTTGCCATGGCCGACACCATAAATATCCGCTTCCAACTGGGCGCAAATAAGGCGATCTAATCCTGGGTTTATGTCAAAAGTGCCCCAGAAGCCCATGTTCTTACTTCAAAAGCGCTGCTAGATGGTCGTCATGAGGAAGGAAATATTCTTTGTCACGGAAGATGAGCGAATGCATTTTTGGGAGTTTGCTCGACGCTTTAGGATCGCTGCTGGAGATAAGAAGGCTGCTCAGACCCCATTTAATGTAATCATAATCCCATTTGGGTTTTATGGCTTTCCCTCACGGTGCTGGGATGGGGTTACAAGATCGTGACAATTGGCACCAAGAACCCTGAATACATATATCGTCACTTTGATTATATGACAAAAGGTTGTTGGTATTCCAACCCTAAGGCAAAGGAAAAGCTGGGATTTCGTCCAGTCTGTAGCACGTATGAGGGTATTCTTCAAACAGTGTAATGGTATCAGAACCGGAAAGATCGGGATGTATAGAGCCATGAACTAAATGTCCACGTTTTACTGCCGCTTTCTTGCCTTCTTGTGTACCTCCCGCATATGCTAATAAACCGCTCTCCCCGAGCCTTCCTCCATACTAACTTGCACCTCATAACCCAATCTTTCCTTGACTTTCTTAATAGAAAAGGTCCAATCGATTGTGACCAGCCTCACAACCCTTGTTGTCAGTAACGGCTCCACTTCGCTAAATGTAAACCACCACAATAACCATTGGGATAAAAATGCGAATATCAACATCAACCTAAGCGGGATCAGTCTTATGTTCGATACGGGAACTGAATACCCAGCGGGCTTTGCAAATATCGGTTGATCTCCAAAAAGGATACTGTTCCACATTTCGTACAAAGAACGCTTCACGCCCAGCGCCCGATGCTCCATTGATGAGTGCTTTTGCCGCCAGAATCTCTGCGTGCATTACGTTTTCTACGTGTATAATATTCATCAAACTTTTAACATCCCCCATTTGATATTTCACTCTCCCAGAAATACCCTTTCGACAAAGGTTCGTTGTAACAACGAGATCTCCCTCCCCATGGATGTTTATTGGGCGAAGAAGGTTAGAATATATCATCGGAAACCCTCCAAGGCCCATCAAAATTAAGACTTCTTAGATTGCCATTGATATCGTGGGTGGCATAGCACTCTTCGCTACCTCTCTCCGTTCATTTTCTACATGAATTTCAGAGGGAAACTGCGACTTGACGATGCACTTATTATAATCGCAGCTACATGATTTGGGGTTTTTATGGAGGTAAGTAATTTTGTTTTAGGATGAAAACCACTTCTAATTGGTGGCATGTGCGGCTAGCAGGGCAAACCGCAACATGATAAACACAATTTACTACTTCATCCTCACATTGATGGGAGATCATTCTCTTCTTCCCGCTCGTTGGAAGAAATGCAAAAGGCACGAATCGATATCGGGGACGGGAACAGATTGCCTCGTTTTGACTACAATATTCTAAGCAAACAACCATTCCTTTAATGGGTGCTGAATGAGTCCCTACGCAGCGAAGTAACTAGTCCCATTGCGCGCACCATTGAACCCAGTTACGAGGTTGATGGCTATACAATCCCAAAAGATGCACTTTCTTACGTCGTTATAGCTGTTGAACATAATAAAAAAGCCGTTGGGAATCAAGAGAGGGCAGCGAATCATCCTGTGGAATAATTCTGGCCAGAACGAATTTTAAAGGCAAAGGAGACCGATGGTAAGTGTCCCAGTCAAGGGAGAGCATCCCGCTTGGAGTTGGACATTACATGTGCCCCTGGCGACATTTTGAAACGCGGACCATTTTAAGCACTGCAGCCATGTTTCTGACCTCTTTTGAGATTCAGCCGGGTCAATGGGACAGTCACAACTTCTGACTTTGATAAGAGAGACTATTCGACATTTGGATATATGCCATACTGAGACAAGTTAAGGCAATGCCCTTTAAGATTAGACGAAGAACCATATCGGAACTATAGTAGCATGAAACTATCGAAGGACCTTGGTTCATATAGCCAAATCAGATTTGTCATTTTAATTAATTCACTAATGGCATACTCGTTTGAATTTTCTGGTGGGTTACTGCGCATTGAGAACAAGTAAGTAATGAAAGCTAAAGTGAATTTTGGGGATGTAACATGATTTAAATAAAGCAAAGTTCCTTTGATCTATTAGGGAATCAAAAAGTCAATGCAGCCGCCGTAATAAGAATATGTAGACCAGTATTCCGTGTAGAAGTGATCAATTTCTTCCACGGGGGTTTCGTTATCTAGCGTAATTCCAAATTCCAAGCACCATAGACCCCAAATCAAAATACAAAAACAAGACAAGCGAGTGTTTATATTCCCATCAGCACTAAAAATTCCACCGTGATTGGTATGTGATAACTGATATCATTTACTACCATGAACATGCCGACAGCTGGTCAGTAGTCCTTGAGCTTATGCGGTAACGCATTTCCAGCTGGAAGACTCGTCGTTGATCCACGATGGAAATAGGTTGCTACCAGGGTTCGCATTGAAGCTGAATCCGGTACCCAAGCAGTCGTTATCACTGTAAGACCCATAACGTAAGCCAAAGTACACCTTTTTCTCAGGAATTGGAGATCTTACACCCAGACAGTGCAGCGGAAGCCTGCCTTAGCCTTTCCTGAAGAGACGGAATCTCGAAATCCACCACTCAAGTTATTGCCTAGGTCTTAAGTCAGTATATACATACAGATAGGAGCCTCAAAATATCGCAAATTGAGATGGGTTATATTGATGTTAAACATGCAGGGGATTGATAGGTTGAAAAGTAAACGCGTATCACTTACAAGTGTTAACAGTCGAAGATCCAGTAAATTTGAGTCCAAGGAAGTCTTTGTCAACCCACAAGTCGATTAGCTGGGTTGCGGCAGTTGCGGAAACTTCTTGAGCATTTGGAGCGGGGGCAGCAGTGATAGCAGCGGCCATAATGGCAATGAGAGAAGTTGAAATAAACTGCATTTTTGTGGTTTTAATGGAGTTTCTTAAGAAAGACAAAAGAAATAAAATGAGGATTAAATTGGGATGATGAGAAGTGAAAGAAGAGAATGAGGATGAGAATGAGGAAAAGAATTTAGAATGAGGAGATTCTGGCGACTTTATATGATTTCGCTGGTGAATTTTAATGAGGTTCCTAACAAGAATATCCGACAGATGCTCCCATGAATTACAGAAACTGGCAAGCCAGCTGATGCCATCTCACATCAGATCTCTTCATGGCTAGAAGGCGTATTTCTGAGGTTATTTAAATGTCGGTAAAAGTTCCTTTATTGGCTACGTATTATAAACATCAATATTATAGCATGTGTTACTCTGTGAACCTCACGCCAAGAGGCTTAGCCCAACAACACAAATCACACCTAAGATTTATGAAAATATTTGAGTTATAGTCTAAATCATTCATGAATAGTTATTACAAAGGTGGGGCTTTTCCAATAGATAGTTACTAATGACAGACCATGCATAGAAGCTGACTGAAGTCTCTCACTAGCAAATGGACACTAGTATCCTTTTGTGGAGATCTATCGTTTCTTGAGAAAGACGTGAGCACAAAAGATTCAGATCCATAGATTAGAAAATTCATGTTTCTCCCCAACGCCTGATCAGTATGTTTCACCTGCTGGCCGTTTACGTACGTTTTGCCGTAGATTGTTTTGTCTATACATGTCATATCTGTATAGTTGCAGGGGAGTGCTAATACCATGAGCTTAGGTAGTTTGAACAGGCTATGAAGATATATTTAGGTTCGGTCTTTTGTCAGAAGCATTACCAGACACATTGTGGAAAGTCATTAAACAACAATTCAGTAATCATTGTTAACACCCCCTCGTAGAATTACTGCTATATAGTAACTACTCTGAAATCTACGCTAAATAAGTTGAAATCCCGAACATGAATTACGTTTTGATTCCCACATACACCCAATTACATACGTGTGTTACCCTGAAGTGGGTAATTTGTATAAGCTTACTTGTTTCAGATTGAAATAATCCATGTATAGATACTTAAGCGAGCGCAAGTAGCCGCTGCAGCGGGAATAAACATAAGCTTAGAAGACGACTGAATTCGTCAGCTGATAACTTGTAGTAAACTTGATAAAATGAAAGAGACGGATAAGCCAGAGCACGGTAGGGGATAATGTGGGTACGTGTTTAACAGAACCATTATGGTTTGGGGTGGAATAGTAACAATTCACAACCGTGTTTCACAAGGATTGAAAGTGAGTTGGCTAGAAAAGAGTGTTTAACAGGAAATATAAAATGATTAAAGTCACAGTAATGTAGCCCGGAGTGGTTTTCAGGTCAAAAACCATTGTCAAATCCAACATTTGCGAAACCACGAAAATATGGAGATGTGATATATTTACTAGGAAATCTAGTGAATGAAGGTGATTTTATAGTCAAATCATCCCCTCTTGGCCATGGATATCTGACTGTAGCGGCACTAGTGCGCCATCACCACACAGTGTTCCAGAATAAATTGCCTGTGTGATCTTTTGCGACCCCGCGGTACATGTATTGCTGGCGGCAAAGACATCTTTCACACTTATGTAGTTGAATGGGGCATTAACCATAATTAATACTCGGATTATTTCTAAGCTCAGTTATGCTGTAAGGTTCCCTTTAAGCTCAAGATTGGTTTCATATACGAGATACCCTTTAGGTTTCGTTATACGGTTTTTGAAGGGTAAAGTAGGTGAATTTTGTTGCCGATTTTTATTTTTATAATTAACCTTTATTAGCGTCGTATATAACTACAAGTTGTCAGGAGCAGGAGTTGCATTTCAGAAATCTAATACTCAGAATATATATTAATTTTCGGGAAGAAATCTTTTATTCCAGTTGCTAGAATCCGCTGTTGACATACCCAAACCAGGCCATTCGCGCCAGTGATCTTGAACTGCCCGTCTGCATTTTAAGCCGACCGAACAACAAAAAGCACCTTGTATGGTACATGTTGGAAGCCTATCACGGGGCAGTGGATGATTCAAAACGATAAGAAAGGATGGTAAGAAAAATGGTAACAATAAGACTAACTAGCGGTCACGTACGAAGCGGCGCATGCTAAGCTTGAGGGTAATGGTAGTGATACAGCAGTCAAGTAAGTCTTGGGTTGGTTGCTCCTATCACGTATAGAGATGTGATTAACGAGAACGTATGTAAGTCATTTCCAAAGATTGGGCTGCAAAACACCCAAGTATGGATAACTCGTTTATTGCCAGGCTTCCGTTTTTGGTATCATTACCGAGGCAATTATGAAGCAAGAGTCTATGCAACACAGTTGATGCTACTAATAACAAGCGTGAAGTTGTTTCTAGGTGCAAAACTTTGATAGTGAATAAAGAGTATCTGTCATATGCTTATAGATTATAGATAGACTATTTAATATCCAGGACTTAGCTAGATACTCTATATCTCCTAAATACACTCCCGATTCCATCCACTCTACGGACCACTTTATATTTTCTTTGGTTGATGGGTAAGATGGCCTATTGTCGCTGCTGTCATGTGCGCTCAAGAGTTGACTTATCCCAAAGATAGATTCATGCACCCCTAATCAGCGTCGTTTTCTACTGCATAAGCGCCCATGATGCTGCTGCAAAGCAATGGTATTGCGCACTGAAACCGGGTCGCTGCTTCGATTTAGATTTACATGCCACATGTCGACCGCCTCGCGGATGTGCACGTGGTAGAGAGAGTCCAATGTCTCAGATGTTAAGTTTGGAGGAATTCCGGTAGATGTTTCTGGAATAGAGACTTTCGTAAAGTTCCGGAAACTGAAGGTCTTGCGGCAGAAAATGTTCCGTTGTCTGAAAAAATGTCTTTTAAAGATCAGACACCCTAAGAGATGGGCTCAAGCATGGAGCTATATTGGCGAATTGCCTCCTAGGCGGGTCCAGAGGGGCGAAGAAAATCGGGATGAGCTTGCATTTGATATTGTCGAACGACTCTAGAGGGGAAATAGAAATTCTAAGAATGAGAATGGCGTCACTATTTAGCGAATGGTTGCTTGTGTTGCCATTGCCAAAGAGTAGCCTGTAAAACTTGTAGTATTCGTTTTGGTTAGGGTAAGAGGAATTACGATCTTGATTCCGGATGATGGAAAGTTGTTATCTCAAACTCAGGTAGCATCCCTATTCTCTAATACAGTAAATCGCCACAAATCTCCTTTTTTTTTTAGCAGGCGGGGTCCGAACAAAACAGTCTTTTTTTATGACTCCCTCGCATTACCTACAGTGAACATGAACGCCATTCAACAGTCCAAAACAGCACCCCTCGCCTCACACAGTAACAACTTATATAGTAATAACTTTGTTGGTGCTAGCAGAAGACTCTGACTTTTTTCTAAGCCACAGTAATTCCGAAAATCCTGCCGACACAAGTACTTTCCTTGTTTTCACTAACAGTTCAAAAAACACAATCAAACATACCGTCTTATCCTAATAGTACAACGCCCGTCACCCGCTAAGCTTTGCCAAACCTAAGACTTGACTAAGATGTTTAGGGTGTATGTTTCACTACAAACGTGTTAGGAAAACGATCATCCAGGAGCAGTGCTGATTTTCTTGCGCAGTGGTATAGTTCAAGGTAGTTAACAATGTGTATAGCTTTGTACAATATATCAGCTGTCTCAGGAGCATCCATATAGCGTGTTTCTTAGCATAAGCCACGACAAAGTCACGTATTTGAGTGCTAAGAATATCCTTAAAGTGAGGATGCCCTTATAACGAGGGTCTCCTTACGGTCCATATAACTCGGAATGTATATCTCGAGTGATCTTACTATAAAGAATAAAGTTTTGTACCTTTTACAAAGGTCAACTCGGTTCGAGTGACACCTTTGACTCGTACATCTAATGTAGAGGATATACTACTTCTAATGTAGCTTTATTCGAAATATTCGTTCCAGTGTCTCGATATATAATGAAATGTGCCCTCGAAAGAAACATAAGTCGATAAGATAACCGGGTGAAATCGAAGTTTAAGTTTTTAAAAACGTTACCTAGTTAGCTACATCACTTTGTTTTAAGGAGAAGATGTTATAAAAGTGGACATTTCCACTCCACGGTAAGTATATACCTATATTCTTTTATCTCGATACCCTGGCCGAAATACTATCTAAAATATATGTACAGCAAAGTCCTTTCTTTCCGAGTCCGCTCCATCTACTGTAAAGTAAACACTACTACTTTATAGAAGTAGTCCAGATACTTATATGTTCAGTAGGCAGTGTTGTTAACTTCTTTGAATATAATGGTGGTGACTACCTAGGTATAATAACCATAATACAATTGTTTACTGTAATAGCCAAAACTTAAGATCGCACTTCGAATAATATTAAGAGAAAACACTTTGATTTAAGCGGTATTCGATTCGAATGGTTATTGAGTGCACTCTATAAAACATCCTAATTTTATACATTCCACGTTACCAAATGACGTACACTCTACTAATCTGATCCAAAAGGATCGTTAAGTACTACCAGTAAAGACGGACATCCTAAAAGTCAAACAAGAATATTCTTATCGCGAGTATCCTAGTAATATCTAGTCTCGGCTGTATCTCCAAAAGCTTCATATACTAAACTTCGCATGGCGAAGGGTTCACCTCCAAAAGATTAAAGTTCACGAGGCTTGTTTTGTCCGAGGTGTAACAAATGTGACTTTCTATCGGCAGTTCCAGTGGAGTGCAGGGTAAAAACTCATAAAATAGATACCATGATTATACTGGTACAGTACCTGGGACGAAATACCTTGTACCTGGGACGAAGGAACTTTCCGTTTCTCGTACAAGTCGATATCACCGGGCGGACAACCGTCTATATAAGACAGCGTGGAAGCCCAGGAGACAATACTGTACCTGTCAAGATTCCAATCGTACCATTTCGAAGACTTTCCCCCAAAGACTTCCATTCCACATTCCCGCTATCCTCTGTTACTGCACCAAGAAATATCACATCGATTCTTATATTATGTAGTTCCCAAAGCTCCTTGTTCCCGCTGCTTTGGCAGCCAGTGTCTGTGGTGCAGATTCCGGGTGCAAGTTCGCATATTACCAATATAACAATGTAAGTCCCAGTCTCTCTTTCTATTAGACACCTACAGGTATGAAAGTTTACTATTTAACTCGCATAGATTGTAAAGGGGGTGGACAGTCAATGCTGGACACTGTCACGTAGATCATATGAAAAAAAGTCTATATCGCCCAAATATGAGTCTTTGATTCGCTGGTTTAACTAAAAGCGGGAGTGGGAGTCTGGAGATTGAAACAGGGAAGTGGTTATATGTACTATTAAGCAAATTCTGGACGTCCTTCGGGACACCATTAGTACAATGGTAGCAAAAATCACATTTCAAATCAACCTCTTTCTGCGGGTGCCGAAACGTACTATGATCAGCGACAGTGTCCAGCATTGACTGACCACCCCCTTAATCTAGAATAAACTGTTGTCTTGATATTTTATAATTACTAATTCTTGATGCGTCTTATGGTAACAACTTCGTTGAAGGGACTAGTCGCGCATGTAACGACTACAGGGACTATGCCGGCCGGCCGCCAGGATTGAACGTTGGTGGGAAAACCCGCAGAGCGTCTGAGTAATGGAAGGTTGATCAATCGCCAAAGGGTATATACTTTCCACACATTCGATATATATACACCATGAAAAACTAATTGTGTTATAAAATAGTGGTATAATGCATGTGTCGAACTCGGTGCTGCAAAAGCAACTGGAACTTAGTTGAATAAGGGACTTAGAGATACAAAGAATAGGCTACTTCTTTGGATCGAAGAAGAAAGAATCTGTAACCTTGGTCTCTTTTGGTGTTGCACTATTTTGTATGTAGAAATGATTCATACTCACGAGCGAGAATTCTCAGCAGCGTCTCGATCTTTCCGCATGTGAGATATGTTCAAGGCGCTTTCTGTGATACATTGTACTACAATCTTCCACATCAAAACCTCATTAAAGTCTAGCGGCTTCAGCCCAAATTCAAAAAAAGAAAAAAAGAAACAATTTCAGGTTACCAGAAGCTCGTCGTTGCATCGTGGGTCAGATCCGTGTCTCTCAGGGTCTTGTCTCTCATAGGTCGGAGGGCATCACTCCTCCAAATCAGCTAGTCAGGAGCTGGCGCTAGGAGCTAGTAGCTGGATATACGCACCGAAGGACAGACTTAGAACAACACACTTCTACACGCCGATGCATAATTGCTCAACAAATCTTTAAATTGAAAATTCACTAGATACACAATGAAATAACACCAGAACCTCACCTACGCAAAAGGCGCAGTATAAAGCCCCGTCTTCTTCTTCTGCTCATCGCCACCCATCTGCGTCTTCGCCAACTTCGATCGCTCCCTCAACACAGGCCCATACTTAAACATAACAATAGGAATCAAACTCAACACCGTCCCAAAAATAGCCAAAATCAGACCCGCCCACTGACTCCCCACATTATGAAAGAATTGCGACGCAAAAAGAGGCGCCACACCACCAAGAGTATTCCGCATCAGTCCCTGTCCCGCAATCGCAGACGACGAGTTCTCGCCGTAGCAATCTGAGGTGAAACTATACGTGCTCTCGAAGATGAAAAAGATGCCAATGGCAATAGGTGCCAGTGCGATAGTAGGCGCGATCCAGGGGAGGTATCCGTACTGTGTGAAGCTATAGATGAAGAGGCCCAATGGCAAGAACCCCGCTCCGAACATGGCGCCATATAATCGTGATTCGGGGAGGATTCTGCGGTCTCTGGCGCGCATGATTTGGTTGTACTTCTTGATTTGGAGGAAATTGGCAACGAATCCGATGGTTGTACCGATGCATAGCGAGATGTAAGGAAGACCGGCGCTGCCCTCGTTCCATCCTCGTTTTTCTTCAAAGGTGATGGGGATTACCGAGAGGAATAGGAAGGTGACGAGCCAGGCGAAGGCGATCCAAAGACCAAATGCGAAGACAACGGGCTCGGTGGCAAGCATATGAACTGCCTTTACAGAGGAGTTGTGAAGCATTGTCTTGAGGTCTTTGGCTTCGAGATCCATCTCTGCCTTGTATCTATCGTCTCCAGTAGCAGCTCGTAGAGCCTTGGCTCGTTTATGAAGTGTGACGCCTCCACGAGTTTCCTTCAGTCCGACCATGATTAGAAGGAGTAAAGGAACATTGGCGAGTCCTTGGATTCCTTCTATCCACCTCCAGCCGATGGCTTGATCGATGAAACCTGCGTAGACAGGAGCTGCAACCGTACCAACGATCGCAACATAGGTAAAGCAAGCCATTGGGACCGCTCGGTCGTCTGGTCGGTAAATATCCGCAAAAGTTCCACCAACAAGGATAGTTCCAACGCAACCGAACAGACCTTGGAATACTCTCATGACGAGTATGGTTTCAATGTTCTTTCCCAATGCCAATCCAATAAACACAATGATGAAAAGAGCATAAGCTCCAACGTATACCACCCTTCGACCAACAAGTTCGCAGAAAGGTGCAAGAAATAAAGGAGCAATGGCGCATGCAATGTTGAAACAAAACAATCCCAATTGTCCAAGTTCTTTTGAGACTCCGAGAACCCTAACCATTGATCCAATCCCACTGCTGTATGCTGTCGTTGCGAGTCCAATGGAGAGCGTCATCAGACAGAGAAGGCCGGTGATGAATGCTTTTCTGGCAGAACTCCAGTTGAATGGGTCTTCTTTATCGTTGTTGGTGAAACTCAGTAGTATATACTCCTGTCCATCTTTTTCTACCACCTGCGTCAAGGTCAAAGGCATATCAATTTCTACCTCTTTCAAAGGGTCCCCATCCGAACTGTCAGAGTCGCTGTCATGAAGACTTTTCAAAAAGGTTCCACCACAAATCCTCCCCTTCATGCTAGACTTTTCAACATTCTCCTCTTGATTCGTATGAGGAAGGTCGGGGGAGGGCGAGGGCGAAAATTTCTTCTCTTCGGTAATGGGGGTTTCATTGCTCGCTTCCGTTGGCAGATTGTTTGGTGCCATGGTGATAGGTTTTGAATATAGATGAATTCAAAACATGAGGTTGCTGAAGAAAGCGAGAAGAATAAAAGGGGACTACCCAAGTTTTGTTTCGCCTTCGACTCGTTGTATCTATTGCGGCCCATAATCTTGCACTCCTGTTTTGTCGCCATCATAAAGAGTCCGAAAAAGGACCGTCGTGAGAAATACTGGCCGATCCAACGATGTAAAATCCATATTTTTCCCTCAACATAACTCGAACCAGATTTAAAAATGGAGATTAGAGAAGCGTGAGATCCACTTGGACACTTCCGAGAAAGCAGAATCTTGCATAGCACCACGAACTTACGATATTTCAAGAAACCACTTTGCTTGTAAATCCAGAGAAACTTCTGTATAGAAAAAGACGACATGGCCACTCCAACCTTGTATCATGCTTTGTGCACGCAGAGAAGAAAACCGGTGTTGGAATTAACTTTTGGACGTCAGACTCACGGTCCAAGTGGGTGCATCCCGGCCACCCATGTATGCACTCACAGTACCCACATACACACAGCGGGATGACGATCGGGTGGAGTTTGAAGGAGTGGAAATTCTCGTAATGAGATCAACGCCCTAGCCTAATGAAAATTGACCATGAGAGAACCGGGTAGAGTGTATAAACATGACTCAAAAGAGTATATATATTTGCCACGTTACCGCTCATGATTTGTACCATTCTAATGGAAAAGGAAATAACGGAATATGAATTATTGATTTAAATTGGTAAATGATGGTGTGGTATCCGGAATACCATTTGTTGTAAACATTATAACAACAATAAGCTTTAGGTAAACGATGAAAACTTCCGAGGCCTTGATCTTGAACGTAAAAAGGCCACGTAGACATCACATAGACGCCATAGAGAAAGCAGTAGGTAGCCGCTACGACGAACAATTAGGCGATGAGAATATCATGTGTCTCTATGCATTAGTTTGAACTGTTTCTAAATCTCCGAATGAACAAGATCGTCAAGGCAGCTGTTGAGATCAGTCGGACACTTGCCGCAACCCAAATCCCCTTTCTGGCCATATCATAATACCCCTCAAGCATAATGCCCACAGCATGTGATCTTGACGCATTCTTCCCTTGGGTTGAGGGCTCCATCCCATCACTCGATCCGCCAAGAAACCTTGGGTTACCACTTGTGGCAACGGCTTGGGTCTCACTATCAACGGCAGTCTGATTTATGCCATCACGCAGCAGTCTCGTCTCGTTTCTCCGCTTGAGAGATTGGGTGAGGGTGTTTATCACCCAACGAACGTCCCAAGTAGTGAAAGTTGGGTACGACCACAATTGGACCGCGTTATGTGGCGGCAATTGATCCAGAAAATCGGCTAGCATGCCGAGAGTCAAGCCCCAGAGCAATAGGGGTCTCGTTGCATTTGGGGCATTTGTCTCCCCTCCCTGAGCCCAGCTATAAAATCGACCTTTCCACGACACTGTCGCAGAAGCCTCTTCTGGTGGCAGGAACTCGTCGGTAGAGCTGCAATATAAGGACTCGGATGGGATGAGCTGAATGGCTGAGAAGCGCATTTTCCCTAATAGAGTGCGCAGTATCTTCTTGACCAAAGGTCCTCCTCGTCGCGCAAATCGGTCGGATATGTCAACGTATTCGAATGTCCGCGTCTGGGGGGAAAGCAGGACTCGAAGAGGGACCCAGTGCGTCGAAGCCACTTCGGCCGGCTGCAATTGTAGGGGAGGTATATCAGGTTCAGTCCAGAGAAAGACGAAGGGGCAGAGGACCATGATTCTGTGAGTATTAGTGTCAATATCAGTCTTGGTGTTAGTATTAGTACTAGTGTTTTTCTCGTTTGCGAAGGCTGCACGAGTAGTGTAAGAGTAGGGAGTAAGAAGGTAGAGGGTACGGGTAAGGGTGTAGGGAAGCAACATACGGTACTTTCCCCCATGCGTAGCTGACAACCCGCTCTGGAAGATTACCCACGAACAAGGCATGAGGGGACTTGAGATCCAAACCGATTTCTTCCAGCGTCTCTCGCACAGCGACCGCCTGATCATCCGCGTCTTCTACATCTCGTTTCCCTCCAGGCAGAGCGACATGGCCAGTCCAGCGATCGCCTTCACGCGACGCTCTCTTAATGAAGATAGCTTCAGGGTCCCCATGCCGGACCCAATCCTGCTGGAAGAAGCGCTCCAGTGCCGTTTCGCGGGAGTTTATATCCTCATCTTGATCTTGTTTCTGCGCCGCATCCACCCTTGGCCTTGGATAGTGGAAGCTTGGTCGTACGCGCAATACCAGTGCGACGGAAGCCCGTTTCTTGCAGTCGGGGGGATTGGGAACGTGGGGGTACGGATTTTGCGACAATTCAATCAACGTCCTTTGCAGCGCAGAGATCAGTTCTGATGAATTGTCGTTGTTTTCCTCATTGAGCCCATGACGATGGCCTTCGCGGCCATCCTGAGCCATCTCAACCTCGGAATATGGATGACGTTGTTGTGGTAGGTATGTGTGATGTGATGGTGATGGTGTTGTACCTGAAATAAGGTTAGGAACGCCTTGGCTGCTTGGCGTTCGCCCACTCGAGTATTGCACTGTATGGGTTCATACTTTAATTCCTACTACATTATTCTCGGTTAATGAAATGCTTTTGCATTTCAGAAGTCTAAAAACGTATTTTATTGTATGAAATATTCGACTATTTCTATTACTCCGAAATCTTTAGCAAATAAAACACAGTAGAATAACTCACGATTGTCCCTAAAGTAATTTCCTAGAACTTTATTATTTAAACAAGCGAGAACACGTATATAAAGAAAACTATCTTACACAAATCTTAGTATCTCAAAGGAAAAAAATCTTAAATTACCTCCTGCAACTCTTACTATTATGGAGTTATGACGACTAATAAGTATTTTCTTCTTCGTGATTAAAACAACCAAAAACAATTCCAATGTTTACTATCAATATGAATATCCTGATCTCTATAGAATAAGCGACCATACCGTTAACATCTCACTTGGCTACAATAGCAATATTAGCAACAAACTTGCCTTTCCTCCCTCCAACGCGCTATATCCAACTGTCTCTTTCAACTTAGCTTTAATAACTTCAATGGCCTCGTCCCAGTTCTCCTCATTACACCCTATCCATCCGACTTCAGATGCACCTTTAGTGAAACTTCCAAATTATCGTTGAGAAAAACGTCAGTTCAGGGACAGTGACAAACATCTCACCCTGCTTCATCATGCTGTTTTCTTTTGCAAAGCTAGCCTTCTCCACAACTTCTTACAAAAACTCGGGAGGTGACCATTTCTCCATTCCATTTCTGGGCGGATGTGTTCGGCCAGGCGAGTAATCTTGGATGCTGCTTAGAGAGGCTCCATATTTGGAACATAAGCTCAGGAATCAAGAAGAACTACATCGCCGAAAGTTTTCGTATTTGTTTCATGCAGTAAGCCCGGCCGGAGCCTATAAGAAAACACAAAATGCGCCGAAAAGACGAGGCATAGTTAGTCGGAAGAAGAGAATAGACCTACCAGACTCGTTCCAGCAGGATTTGAAGTTCTATACATTTCCTCAAGGCATGAGAGCACCGATACCGTTATTAGGTTGTACAAAGGTAAGCTCGTACACGCTCTTAACTCGCCTTGTGTGCCCTGCGACATTTGGATTTCTTTGCACGGTATTTCTAATCAGGAATTCTCTGGCAATTTACTGAATGAAATTATCACTACCGAATTTCAACACTTCTCCAAAATCTCGATTGTATGCTAATCCGACCAAATCGAGCACTAGTCAATGGACACCCCCCGCCCCCGACAGATGATAGATCACTCTCAGGAGTATCAAAAGGTTAAAGTAGCGCCAGCAGTTCCCATAACAGAGCTCACTGTACTTCCTGATCCAAATAGAGAGTATGAGTATGGCATGCTACTAGCTGTCAATTTCCCGACAGGTGCAGTGTTACTCGCGCCTCCAAGATCCACGTCGAATACATTTGCATATCTACAAATCTGTTAGTGGGATTCAAAAAGTTCAAAGGCTTCTTGCGGAACTCCATACCCTGTCACATCAGAGTAAAGTGCAGCAATGGGTTGTGTGACATTTCGGAAAACATTGCTTTGGATTAGTATCTGAGCTCCGTCGCGAGTATCAATGCCAGTCTTCATGTTTTTGAAGTATGAGTTGTAAATGTGGCCGGTGCCGTATCGGAAACTGGGAGTTCTGCTGCCAATGTTTTCCCAATAGTTGTAGGCTTGAGTTACGTGAAGATGGCCAGCGTCTTTTGGGTTGTTGTCACTGTGGCCAATGAGTGACGCCTACAAATGTTTTGTTAGCAGATGGTTTAGGTCGTTGATTTAGCCTTTGATTAACTTTCCTTGTAATGGTCGTGTAGGTACAGATTGGAGATCGTGACCCATTCAGACTCGTGGCTTACGTCGACTAAGCCATCGTAGTAATCCTTGTCGTGGTTCAAGTCCGAGTAGAATTCGCTTGTGTCGTTAGTTGCTGCCAGAGAAACAAACAAAAGTTCTTACCAATGATCAATCCAGACATTGTTTGAAGCTTGGATGGTCAAGCCATCCCCGGAACTCGCTAGGACGTTTGCACTGATAATATTGCGAACAATCACATTGCTCTGCTTCCAAATGAATAACGAAATGCCCTCAAATTCTATTTTAGATCAGCGAAGGGGGTATGCAAATGGTTGAGCGAGGTAGCATACTGGCACCAGGAAGACCAATGATGGATTTATTAGACCCAATACGAACTTGGGTTGCACCAGAAATTGTTCCCTTGACAACAATGATCCGAGGGGTCGCATCGTTGTTTTTAGAATTGTCTGCCACAGCGGAAAATTGTGCTAACGTAGAAACAGTTGTGACGGTTCCACCTTTACCACCGGTAGTTCTGATATGGAGATTAGTATACTCAAATTTCTTGAAATGAGAAAGGGAATATTACCCTCCATTCTGAGTTGCGTATCCCAAGTTAGCGGCATCAGTGATTGTTGCTCGCTTCACAAGCTTGGCGTGCGCAGCCTCATCCCTCTCTGTAGGGGTTGGGGAAGCGAATGATAATTGCGAAAGCAAAGAAATTGCCAAGGAGAGAATTAAAAGCTTCATCTTTGTTGAGGATCAGAAATGATTCTTTGACTTTGGGTTTGTCCTAAACATGATGGAAACCTTGATCTTTTATATTTGGCCTCGAGACATGTTCATAGGAGAAAGCGATGATGGAAGAAAAAGACTGCTTCGATTTACAAGTGAAAATGCTTCCACGAATGAGGCCAAGACTTTTGCCGAGAACCAGGAACCAAACCATGGTAAAATGGAGAGACTCTCCGTAGACCACTGGAATTAATCGAAGCGCACGTTGGATAAATAGAGCAAGAGATTAGTCGTGGAGAAAATCCTCCGGCCAAACGCCACGCAATTGTCGAGACCGTGAACGGCATTTGTGTGGATGGAATTTTTGCGGACGCATGACCTAGAATCCATTTCTGACGCTAAGTCCCCTAGAATTGAGATCAATAATGAATTTGTAGTCACCAGCTCACCCAAACGAGTAAACCATACTTATGTCGTAGGGATAGATGATCGAAGAGGCGAGTTCCCCCGCATTCATCATACACCACAATTCGCTCATCCCTGGCAAATGATCAAGTCGACTATGAGGAATACAAATACAGAGAACACCCCAAAAACGGAAGATTTGTCCTGGTTTCTTCTTCAACACACCCTAAAGAGTTTTTCCACTCACAGTCTTGTTCGACTGGAGGAACTGAAAAAGTCATTGGTGGCAGAAATCTGCTTTGCACGGCTAGTCGACAAGCCGTCACTGTTCTCGCAATCAAGGACGTGATTCAAAAGACAGAGCAAATATTTAATTGAAACCGCAAGCATCCATTGGTGTAATAGTTCAAAGCGTTCCCCCACAACCTACAAGACATATTGAAAGAATACCTGTGTTCTCATTAGCTCCAGCACCAATCTTTCCAAGGGGCAAAATATACGTTCTCCTTATCCGTTCGGTCCTCAAAGCCTTGCCTTCTACTTTCCTCCTTCAAATCCTCCAACCTCTCTCCACTCAATCCTTGTAGTTCTTTCTCTCGCCGCTTGTTTTCCCATACGTACAAAGCTCTCAAAATCAAATTGAAGAAAGCATTGAGTATAAACCCTACAAGCATTGATATGATACCTCCCCTGTACCCCGGTTTCTCACTCGCCTTAAAGCACTGCGGACCAGCAATTTGTCCAGCACAATACATGACGAAGACTAAAGCACTGGCTGTACTCTTCTTCGTGGTGCCGGCGATGTTAGAAGCAAGCAGCGAGAGAAGAACCATGAATCCGGTGGGATAACTGGCCAGTAACCAAAGACCGACAAGACGCCCCCACTTATTCTCTGTCGCTAGCTGATTGATGAGGAGTGTTCCTATGATGGGAAGGATCATTGCGACCGTGGCAACATATAGACGCGAGTTGGAAAGTTTATGCATCGTATAGCCGGCTAGGAGCATGAAAACTGATTGTAGAAAGGAGAGAGGCATGTTCATTAGTGCCGTTTGGAGAGCTGTATAACCAAATCCTTGAACTGTTCATCGATATACCAAAGTCAGCAGAATGTTTTTAGAGGGGCTCCATGATATACGGTTGGACCATGAATTATGATTCAACCCGCTTACTGATTCTCATGGGATTATAATAAGAAAAAGAAAAGCATCGAGGAATCGACTTACTGATCAATGAACCAAACGATAGGCCTCCTGATGCGACAGCGTTGACGAAAGATATCAAGCCAAGAAGAAGTATTTTAGGGTCCGTGATTGCTTCCCAAGCTTGCGATTTGACGAAAGCTCTTGATTTGGTGCCTGTTTTGTTCTCTATCACCCTTTGCAGAGCAATGATTCTCTCTTCTTCCGTCAGCCAGCTTGTGGTTGCGGGATTATCTGGTACGAAAATCAAGAACAGGATGCCCCACAGAATGGTAACTGCACCCAGGATGAGATAGATAAGCTTCCATGGTGACAGGGAGTGATTTATGTGACCAATTCCGAACGTGAGAATGCCACCAATAGTTCCAAAAAGTCCCATGAAAGATATCCAGAGGGAAGATCGAGAGGCTTGTTCCTGGCGTGTGTACCAAGTGCTGGTCAGGATGACAAATCCAGGCGAGATCGTGGACTCAAATATTCCGAGAAGAAATCGAAGTGTGGCAAGACTGGCAAAAGAAGAGGCAGTAGCAGTGAGCATTAATATTGCTGCCCATATGATGATATTTACTAGTGATTGTGAGAATCTATAGATAGAACGAGACCTGAATGTGAAGGAGAGAGCTTACTGCCGAGAAATTTTGCAATTGGAAAACGTTGAAGCAGTGCTACACCAGGATATTCGGCAATGAGGTATCCTAAATAAAATATCGAGCTAGCAGGTTCTATTAAGAAATGACATGGTGGAAGATGGAGACTACCTACGAAGCCCAGGAGTAGTCCTGGTCCACGAGATGCGTATCTTGAATGATACCAAAGACGCTAGAATATCCCAAGGATGTTTTGTCAAGGAATTGGAGGCCTTACAGAATGTTAGCTCAGTTTTGAGAATCATCCAGCGTGAATTTACCGTAGGTTACGCATAAGAATGGCAAAAGATAGAGGTCGATTTTCCGCAACACCTTTCTTGACAATTCTACGTCGGGATCTCCTGATGCGAGAGCTACAATTGCGAGCTCCCCAGCTTCATCTGTTATTCTTGCGGCTTTCTTTTCGGTGAATACATCTTCGGGAAGAGGTATTGGAGCAATTTTCTCATCGGCTTCTATTGAAGAAGACATTCTGCGATCAATTGAAGAGGAAAAAACTGAATTGGCGAGAAGCAGGAGAGACAATAGTTGCACGACATGGCATTATGTATGGAATCATGATTGTGGAGCATCTCGTGTCGCGCGATGGAGTCATCGTAGCGAACGTAGATATCATCGGCGTTGTTACCCGCAAAGTGGATTTGATAGGTATTGGATTTTGATAAGGTACCTAGGTACCGAAAATGGGGGTGAATCACGTGTATGCAACCCGCCTGTCGGGATCAGATAAGGAGAACCAATACCCCACTTTCAAGCTTAAATCAGCCTCATATTGATACGATTAAGCTTTCTCTACATTGCGGTCTTTCAAATCTATACATTCTGAGAAAGGTGTTAGATACTCGTGGTGATGCAGATACACTCACCTATTCCTGACTGTGATGATGTCGAATTGTCGGACAATCGGGAGGGTTTGATGAGCGGGCCTATCAATACACCCATTAGTGAGTGCCTAATAAGCACATCTCATCCGTAGTTTTTCTGACCTTAAGACTATATAGGGACGCAGGGACTAATCCCACTTCTTGAGATTGAATTTCTCGAATTTGCTTCCAACTACATCGACTCAATCAGTGAACTTCTACGTCCCATCAACTTAAAGATTCACGACAATCCAGAACTCAACTACAAAGAGTTCATTGCACATGAAACATTGACCAATTTCATGAAAACACAAAAAAGGTGGAAAGTCACCCCGTCTGCGTATGGAATTGCGACAGCGTTCACTGCGGAATACGATAGCGGAAAGGAAGGTCCTGTTGTTAGTTACAATGCCGAATACGGTATGATTCGCTTATATCAGGTTATTGACTATCTTCTGACCACATCAAGATGCTCTTACAGGGATTGGAAATGCCTGTGGGCACAATTTGATCGCGATTTGCAGCGTTGCCGCCTCTCTAGCGGTTGCTAAAGCCATTGACACATTATCTCTTCCAGGAAAAGTCATACTGTTTGGCACACCAGCCGAAGAAGGTGGTGGTGGGAAAATCAAGCTTCTGGAGGCCGGAGCATATTCCGAAAACAAAGTCGACATCAGCTTAATATCTCACCCAGGGACCGTCCCTGCTTCGGTCCTCGTAAGGACCAATGCGTATGTGAATTTTAAAGTGGAATATTTTGGCAAAGAAGCACACGCAGCAGCTTGTCCATGGGAAGGAATCAATGCCCTCGACGCCTTGATTGTAGCCTACAATGCGTTGAGTTTACTCAGACAGCAAACCAAGCCTGGGGATATCATCCAAGGTCACATAACGAATGGTGGGAGTGCTCCTAATATCATCCATGCCTATGCAGCGGGAATATTCGTGGTGAGAGCATTAAGTAAAGCAAGACTGGAGGTATTGAAGCAGAAGGTTGACAAATGCTTTGAAGCTGGCGCTGGAGCGACGGGGGCAACGCTAAAGATGACAATACTGATGGGATATGATGACCATGTCCCCAACAAAGCTCTTGGGGCAGTTTGTAGAGCTGCTATGAATAAACTCGGGGAAGAAATTCCCACAGCAGAATTGGATTTGATTCGTGGGGCAACGCAAGCGAGTACAGATCAGGGAAACATCAGCTATGCAATGCCAAGCTTGAGTTTGGGATTTCAGATTGAAAGCGAAGAAGGACCACATAACCCCGGGTTTGCAAAAGCTGCAAGGACGCAAAAAGCCCATGACGCTGCGTTGAAGGCTGGAAAGGCACTGGCTGTGACAGGTCTGATGGCCCTGGTTGACAAGAAGTTGTTGAGAGCAGCGAAACAGGAATTCCGGGACAGTGAAGTATTGTAAGAGTGTACGAAAGTACAAAGTAGGGTGGAAACCTTTCCGTGTTATAAAGCTCGTATAAATGAGTAAATATTGATTCTTTCCGATAGCAAAGCTGCAAAGCTTAAGCCGCGACTTCCCCTCATCCTGACCTCCCTCCTAAAGAAAATATCGCAAATGCTTTTGGGTGCCCATGCTAAGAAGCTAATCCCGTGTCAAGCTAGTATTTATATAACGGGTAATCAGTGGCAATTAAGTGGTTTACCGTAAACAGAAGATGACAAACTGATGCGATCCAGCATTCAGAAGAATAGCAATTTCGGTGGTGAATAATTCCTTGGATCAAGAGCAACTAGGTCTACATCTAGAAGAAACCAACCCTCATTATCAATTCGCGCAATAAAGCACAAAGTCTAGATATGACTTTCCCTCTTCTCGGTATCAATAAGCACCTTCAACACCAAATTCCCCTCATCGTCCTTCACCCGTCCCGCCATGGCAAACGCATTAGGAATCTCACCAAAGCCCTTGAATCTGTGCGTAATCAACTTGGACAAATCCGGAAGAAGAGGATTCCCACTCGAGACTAACTCAATAGCCTCTTTATATGTATCGGCGTAACGGAATACACCAACAAGATCTACTTCTCGAAGTGCAGCTGCTGAAATGGGGAGTGTCTGGATAGGGCTTCCCATTCCAATGAGCAGAATCCGTCCACCCGGTCGAGTTGACTGTGTGTGTAAGTAGAATATCTCGGTAAAGGGCACAATACTTACATAGATAGCAGCCTGTAAACAAGATTCAACACCAGTACATTCGAAAACCGCATCAACCTCCCCCTTCTCAGTTTGAACTTTCACGAGCTCGGCAACCTCTTTTGCAAAAGCGAGTTTTTCCTCGATCGCTTGAGGTCTTTTCATCGGCACCACGATCGACGCATCGGCAAATTTGTTTTGCACAGCAAATTCTACTCTTTCTGCTTGGATGTCTGCGATGATCACTTTCTTCGCTCCATTTACTTTGCTCATTGCAGCGCACAGAAGTCCAACGGCGCCAGCTCCAAGGATCAGAACTGTACTTCCTTCTTTGAGAGCTGCGCGTCTTGCGCCATGGATTGCCACGCCAAGGGGCTCAAGAATGGCACCTTGTTCTAAAGAGACAGTTGGTGGCAGTCTACATGATTAGTATTTTTTAGTAACCATGCTGGACAAGACTTACTTATAACAGTAGGCCGCGGGATGATTTATCCTCTCCTGTAAAGTTCCCTGAAAATGAGGAAATGACTTCGCCGAACTTCGGAATTTCAAGGTTTTGCAAATGTTGTACCGTCCCTCCTTGCACAACTCACAATCCAGACACGGTAAACCGACTTCAAGAGCGACTTTATCGCCAACTTTGAGGTCTGAAACCGCGGATCCAACTTCAGTCACTACCCCTGAGGATTCGTGACCTAGCGTCAGAGGTTCTTGGACGATGATATCGCCATTTCGGTAGTGGTTGTAGTAGTGGAGATCTGAACCGCAAAGTCCGGTTGCTTGGACAGCTACCTGGACTTCCGTTGCTGCTGGAGAGGGAAGAGGACGGGTTTCCTTTGGGATTATTAACATGCATCTCATTTTTTGGTAGCAGAATAACACACAATCTTCAACTCCTTCACCCCATGTAGCACTGATGCTTTTACTTCTGAGCTCTATTGACCGTTAGTAGCACACTCAAATAATGGAGATGCTCTCGGATTACTTGCCATCTTATGAATTTAAGTATCTGTGAGGAGGGGAAACAGAAAACAAAACTGGAATTGAAAGTATGAATGAAATCTATGGTCTACTCCCTCTTGTTGGTGTGGGGTATCGTTTAAAGATATTTTGGTGAATTCTGAGTGACATCGGGTTCTGACGGCGTCTAGTCTTGTTCATAACCCCACGGTCTACCCACTCTTGGGTACTTCCCTGCCCAAAACAGCACATGGGATTAGGAGTCAGGAGTGGAGAAGTCATGTGGTGAGTTTGACTTTATTTACTTTTCTGCCAGCCGAATCAGGAAGCGGTGAGACCTGAGGTTTGAAATCTGAGTGGTTGTCGTTGAACTACTGGTAGCATTTCAAACCCTGGACGACTACGATGCTATGAGAGCGAGATTGGATATGAGCGTGCGACCTAATATTGATTAAGAATAGGTATGGAAGAGGTTGGTAAGAGAAGGCAGGTCATCTATCTCCCTGTTCCTCTCGACATCCCTTCTTCCAGATCCATATGCATCATACCCAAAATAAGGAGGGAAGGAGCCATTGCCGAGCTCTCGAGCTCTCAGAGTATAGCTCTTACCCCCCTCTCATCCTCCCTCCCTCCCATACCGATTTTGGCTGTCAAAAATGAATCGATGTCTCTCTGTATCAAGTATGCCGTGTATAGCTATGAATATTTAATTTAATTTAATTTAAATTTATTTAACGTCCGGCGAATGCAACTAGCCCCTATGAAGCTACGTTCTAAAACATCCCTAAGTAGGGCAAAGGACGCTAGGGGGGTACCCTAGAGGTCAAGGGGGTA